>CM047807.1:132041000-132048500 GCA_026214975.1 Gentiana macrophylla | reverse complement strand
CACCTCCTCAAAGACGGTTTATCAACAATGCAGATGGCTCAAAGCAAGCCACAGGGGTGAGGGTTTGTCGAGATTACGTCACTACCCCACGAGGAAGTTATAGGGCACAACCCAATTAGTGGTACCCCCATTAATGCGAATAACATGGATATTAAGCAAAATATTTTGAACATGTTGGGGAACACGCCTTGTTCCACGGAAATCGACCGAGAACCCGAATAGCTTTCGGATCACTTTCTCCATTTGTGGAACAATGAAATATAACGAGGTAAGTGACGAGGCGGTAAAATTAATAGTTTTTCCGTTTGCATTAAGAGAGGCGCTAAAGATTGGTATGACTCTTTACTAAATGATTCGTTACATACATGGGTGATGTAACGAGTGTTTTCGAAAAGTATTTTCCTCCGCGAAGATTCTAGATTTGAAGGAAGGAATCTCTTCGCTTGTGGTCTCGAGGAGAGACCTTAAAAGAAACTTATGAGAGATTCAGGGGTCTACTGAAGAGATGCCCTCCACACGGTTTTTCTACAGTGGAACATGTTATTATATTATTCAGGGCCTTAGAGCCAATGGACCAGAATAAGCTGAATGCCGCCAGTGGCGGAGATATCATGAATCTGCCGCCGAGCAAGCTATGAGGATTATTGAGAATGCGGCGGACGGATGGAGAAGGACAATGGGGTCGGCAGAAAGAAGAAGAAAGCCCCTGGAAAGTGTGAAGTCGCTAAAAGAAGAGCTTGATAGAGAGACGGCCATGCATGACAAGATGCAAGAAATGGTGCTAAAGATGGACCGAATGGAGTTAGAATGAAAGAAGGCACAACAATGCCAACTTTGTGGAGGTGGACATTCTGCCATGGAATGTGCATCACCGAAAAAACCCACTTATCCACAACGATTGAGCGCCTACTCCAAAGATAAATGCAGCGATCGGCAATCAGAATGACCAGCAGCGGATGAATGTCTATGCGATGAGGCAAATGGATATGAATCAGCAAGAGTGGAATCAGAACTTTGATAATCAGCAAGGGCCACAAATGGATTATGGTATGGGTGATGGTTCACAACAATATGATGTGAATTATGTTGGACAAGGTTGGAACCAGGGGCAGAATCAGAATTGGAATCGAAATAATAATCAGAACCAAGGTTTTAGGCAAAACCAAAGCTCATACAACCGACCTTGGAATCAGAATCCCCATAATCAGAGTTCATACCAGAATCAAAACCAAGGCTACTATCAGAATAGTCGAATCCACGCCTCGCCACAAGGACAACAAAGAGAATCGTGGAACCAAAATCAAGGCCGGAATCGAGAATCGTGGTCAAGAAACAATCGAATCGGCAAGTGAGCCACCGTTGAGAAGTAATATTCGGCACCTATCAAGATCCGAACGCTTCATCCGCACTGCAGAACAATCAAAGCAATCAGCAATCAAACAATTCTGGTGTTCAGAAGACGGCAGCTGAGATACTCCTGGAGAGATTAGATAGGATTTTTCGAAGCTAAACAAGAATGTTGTAGAGCAAAAGTGGCCACACATTCTACGCCATTCGAACTTGGAGACCCAAGTGGGTCAAATAACCGACACATTGAAAACAAACTGAGTGGTGGACTTCAAGTAACATTGAGAGGAACCCAAAGGTGTGAATGAATGTGTTCACACGAAGTGGTAAAAGAGGTTGGTGAGTGATAAGAAGAATGAATTATGGATCAAAAAATGTAAACCGATAAGGCCGAGAAAGAGAAGGCGGTCGACCGTGAAGGGGCCATGTATGGTGAAGTCGAGATTGAGGACTTGGAAGTTGGCGGTGTGAAGAAAGAAATGGTTGCAATGAGGAAAGAATTGGAAGCGACGAAAAGGCATTGGGCCGAGGCAAACCAGAGCGATGGAAGGGGCAAAGACGAAGAACGACTATGTGGTATTGGACATCAAAGAAGAAGAAGCCTCGCCGCCAAAGAAAGAGGTAAGAAAAAGCAATTCCTCCTCCTCCCCACGATTTTGATGTTAATACTTTACCCTATCCTCCTAAGGACCCGAAGGACATATCTGACTCAAGGTCGGGCAAAATTCTGAATCTCTTAAGAAAGATAGAGGTGAATATTCCCTATTAGAGGCAATTTGAGCATTCCCCATACTTTAAGTTTTTGAAAGGAATGTTGTCGAGTAAGGAAAAGATGCAAAGAGATGGTACATTTGAGTGAGGAATGTTCGCAATCTTTGATAATAGGATACCCCCAAGTTGCGTGGATAGATGTAGCTTTACCATCCCAATTACTATTGGGGAAACGTAATTTAAAAATGTGCTATGTGATCTAAGGGCTTCGTGAGCCTGTTGCCAGAGGAATTTATGAGAAATTGGGATTGGGAGCGTTAGAGCCATGGGGAATGACCTTACTGAGATGGCGAGATAGGTCTCATTAGGAAACCTCTAGGGGTAGCTGAAGATGTGTTGGTATAGGTAGACAAGTTTGTTTTCCCTGTTGACTTTGTAGTCTTAGATATGGATATGGATACTAAAACCCCACTTTTGTTAGGTCGGCCTTTCTTGAACACAGGAGAGACCTTGATAGGCGTTAAGAGGGAGAGATTATACTACGAGTCGGGAAGGAGAGTGTAGCCATAAATGTCTATAATGCAATGAAGCATCCCGATGATGAAAAGAGTGATTGTTTTTCCGTTGATGCTATATATCCTTGTATTTTGGAGCACACTAACTCGCAGGATACCAAGAACCAATGGAAGAATGCTTGATGAAGTCAAGCACCGCAGAGGATGACGATCCACAAATAAGAGTTCGTGTATATCATTTGGAGGCAACTCCTTTTGTCGACGCAAGTGGAATAAGAAGCTAGAGCTCGGTTTGGTGGCAAGCCGCCAAAGCCGTCAATCGAGGAACCACCTCTCGATCTGGAGTCAAGCCACTTCCAAGCATTTAAAGTATGTGTTTTAGAACCTGATGAATTACTTCCTCTTATTGTTTCATCCGCACTAACCGCTTTGCGGTAGAAGCTAAGTTGATCCACGTCTTGAAGAAACACAAAAAGGCCTTCGGATGGAAGATGGTTGACATAAAAGGGATTAGTCTTGATATCTGCGCAAGCACAAGATCATCTGGAAGAAGGTGCCAAGCGGTCGCGAGCCAGAGAGGCGGTTGAACCCACATATGCAAGAAGTGGTGAGGAAAGAGCGTGGTAAAGATGCTTGAGTTAGGGATAATCACGCAATCTCCGGACGGTGAATGGGTGAGCCCCACACAAGTCGTGCCTAAGAAAGGAGGCATCACAGTTGAGCTTAATGAAAAGGTGTGCCCATTCCTACTCGTTTAGTTACTGGTCATAGAGTTTGTATTGATTTTCGCATGCTGAATGATAAGACTAGGAAAGATCATTTTCCCCTACCCTTTATTGATCAAATGTTGGAGCGTCTGAGTGGTCATGCATTTTACTGCTTTTTGGACGGTTTTAGTGGCTATTATCAAATTCACATCGATATACATGACCAGGATAAGACTACATTCACATGTCCGTATGGCACCTTTGCATTCAGAAGAATGCCATTTGGGTTGTGTAATGCACCCGCGACATTCCAGTGATGCATGATGGCCATCTTTGCTGATATGATAGAGCATTTCATAGAAGTTTTTATGGATGACTTTAGCGTTTTTGGTGATACTTTTGATGAGTGTTTGTCGAATATTGATAAGGTGCTTGCACGTTGTGAAAAGACAAACTTGGTTTTAAATTGGGAAAAGTGTCATTTCATGGTAACTGAAGGAATTGTTTTAGGACATAAGGTATCGGGTAAAGGAATAGAGGTCGATAGAGCAAAAATAGAGGCAATTTCTAAGCTTCCTATGCCTACAAATCAAGACTCTACGCTCATTCTTGGGACATCGCGTGTTTTTATCGTAGATTCATTCCGGGTTTTTCCACATTCTTGCTAGACCTCTTACTCTTCAATTGATGAAGCGGTGCCCTTGTGTTTTTGATGCAAAGATGCCTAGATGCTTTTCGAACTCTTAAGAAACTTCTTACTCGGCTCCTATCTTGGTAGCACTGATTGGTCTAAGGAGTTTGAAGTGATGTGTGATGCTGAGTGATTATGCCGTAGAGTCGTCCTAGGTCGGAAGGTTGACAAGTTGTTTCAGCCCCTATCTACTATGCGAGTCATACCATGAACTCGGCTCAACAAAAGTACGCCACAACTAAAAAGGAACTTTTATTTGTTGTTTTGCTTTCGACAAGTTCGGTCATACTTGGTTGGATCGAAAGTCATAGTTCACATCGACCATCTTTGCGTTGCAATACCTATTTGCCAAGAAGGATGCAAAACCACGCTTGTTAAGGTGGATCTTGCTTCTTCAAGAGTTCGATGTAGAGATTAAAAATAAAAAGGGGTGTGAGAACGTAGTAGCTGACCATCCGAGTAGGATGGAGCCAAGTGAAGAGAGATGTTTTACAAAAGTTGAGATTGATGACCGTTTTGGGATGAAGCGGTTGTTCAGTAGTGGATACGATGCTCCCGGTTAAGCGAGGAAATTTTTTCGCAGAGAGGAAAGAAAGGAAACCCATGGTATGCCCCATTTGTTAATTATCATGAGTGTGGATTCGTAGATCCTGAGTTTGATGAGAACCAGAAGAAGAAGTTCTATAGTGAGGTGAACCGATATGTGTGGGAAGATCCCTTACTTTTTAGGCTTTGTGCAGATGGAATCTGAGGAGATGTGTTGATGACAAGTGAGATAGTGAGTATTCTCTCGTTACACATGATAAAGAGGCAGTGGCCACTTGGCGAGAGAACAAACATTGAAGGTGTTACAAAGTGGGTTCTCTCGCCCACTATTTTCAGGATGCACATGCATATGTTAAGACATGTAACGCCTGTCAACGCTCAGGGAGGATTTTCAAGAGAAATGAGATGCCCTGTGATACCGATAATAGTATGTGAAGTTTTTGATATATGGGGATTAGACTTCATAGGACCATATCCGTCTTCTTTCGGGAATCGGTACATTCTTGTCGCTTCGTGATTACGTTTCAAAGTGGGGTTGAGGCAATTGCTTCGCTTACTAACGATAAACATGTAGTCATACGGTTTCTTAAGAAACATATTCTATCCCGGTTTGGAATACTCGAAGCGATAATCGGCGACAATGGAAGTCACTTTGCAAATAGAGATTTCAATAAGCTTTTAATGAAGTATGGGGTCACTCATAAGTTAGGCACTGCCTACCACCCTCAGACTAGTGGCCAAGTAGAAGTGTCCAATCGGGGAATTAAAAGAATCTTGGAGAAGACGGTCAATTCTAATCTTAAGGATTGGTCAAAGAAGTTAGATGATGCGCTTTGGGCACACCGAATCGTTCAAGACACCAATAGGTATGTCACCCTACATGCTTGTTTTTGGCAAGGCTTGCCATCTCCCGTAGAGTTAGAGCATAAGGCCTATTGGGCGATTAAGAATCTAAATATGGATGACGCATTAATCGGTGAAAGAAGGATGGCTCGATTGAACGAAAGTTAGATGAGTTTCGCCTCAAGCTTACGATTGTTCGCTGAAATATAAGGAAAAGACCAAAATGCTTCATGATAAGTTGATCAAACCGCGATTTTCAACGTAGGTGATGAGGTCCTTTTCCATAACACTCGCCTCCATTTATTTCAAGGCAAACTTAAGTCAAGGTGGTCGGGACCATATACGGTTTTGAAGTTTTAGACTCAGGGAGCCATCGAGGTAACACATCCGAAGCGCAGAACGCTCATCACGAACGGCCTTCGTCTAAAAAGTATAAGAAGTTACCATTCGATGAGGCTCAAATTGTGCATTTGGCTGATCCCGAGTCTTGATAAATCGCTTCGAGTCTCCGCCGAGCAAACGACGTTAAACAAAAGCGCTACCGGGAGGCAACCCGTTAAATAATAATAATTTGGATAAGCCTAATCCGAATGAAATGTAGAATCACATACAAAAGATGAACACAAAGCACAACCAAGTCTCGGGATGAATGTTTGAATGTCATTAAAAGGGAACGATTAGGTGGTTATCCGAAAATCCCGATGAGAAAAAAAGAAAACATTCAAATACATCATTTCTTGGACTTAAGTTGTTGAACCTCGAGGATCCGGGTATAAAAGACTCAATACTCTTTCATACATTTCATTTTATGATCTAGTCTGTTTCAAATTTCTGGGTCGTTGTAGTATAGTGGTGAGTATTTCCGCTTGTGTGTAATAAAAGGAATCTAGGAATAATGACTATGAATTGATGTTTTATGCTCGTTGCTTAGATGTTCAGTGCTTAACTTCGTGAAGGTGATTTTTCCATCTAAAGCTATTATGTGATGTGCTATATTGCTTATCGAATTTTCGATCCGCGTGGTCGGGCCATTTTCTTATTATTTCCATATCCCTATTGCATATTTTGGCACGAGGACCATGTCCCGTGTTTGCTTTGTGTTGGTTGTTTTTGTTTTGGCATAGTGATTCGGATCGTGCTTTCATGGATGTTACGGGATTCGTAGCACCTTCTCGCCAGGTTTATAAGCTAAGTTTTCTCTCTATCTCATTCACACGCCAGGACATTGCAAGTTCGTAAGTGGGGCAGAGTCGAGGTTGGTCTAAGAATGGCATTAAGTATTTATTTTGTATCGAAAATCCCTTAGTTTTTGATTTTCTCGAACATTATTTAGTTGATTAAAATAAATTGTATAAGGTATATATTTCATGGATTTGATGATGTAATGATCGATTTGGATGTATATAACCAAAGTAAACCGTGAAGTGCATTTTAACCCCAAATTTATTTGTGTAACATGAATTCATTGTTCACGTAAGCCTTTGATATTGAAGCAAAAATTTTAAACTATATCCATTCAAAGATCTCTAGTGGTTATTCTAGAGATAATTGCAAAGAACTTAGTACCTAATTTTTTGAACATGTATCGTGAATATCTCGAAGGTTTGAATGTGATAGAAAGGATATAAGTTAAGTGGAATGAAAAGAAAAATACTAAATTAAGATGAACTACATATATGTCGGTTGTAGCTACCAATGATTTGAGTGCGAGTGAGGCGTTATCACGTAAACGCCCCATATCACTATGAGGTTTAAAAGCTCTCCCGATCGCTGATGATAGTAGTCCGCCAGTGGTGTTATCACGAAACATCCTATTGCTAGGAATGAAGGCATATGCTACACATGTGAAATTAAGTCCGCTAGTGGTGTTATCACGAAACATCCTATTGCCGGGAATGAATTAAGCATGGTTGAAAACTTAGTTATCTTCGACTATCCCAAAGATAAACCGAATGATATGTTTTAGGATTATCCTAATAAGTACACGGGAGGACTTTGTGTGGAATCATTATCGCCTATACTAGGAAAGTCATTAGACTGGCTACGAATGGATATTTGTGCGTATTGTTTGAATTATTCAAGAGAGGATAAGTGGAAATTGAAAAGCTTGTCACACACGCACTCAGTTATACATTTATAT
>CM047807.1:131792255-132040900 GCA_026214975.1 Gentiana macrophylla | reverse complement strand
TATGATTTTTTTTGTTTTGTTTTTTTGTTCGACAAGAATCACTTCTCCTATAGGTGGAAAGATAAGTGAAGGATTAAACGAAGAAGAAGTGAGATTCAACAATGATGTCATCAACGAACTCATAGCTAGTGGCGGATCTACATACAGCTAAGGGGGGTGATGATATATGGGCTCACTGGATCGGATTAACTATAATTGGGCCAAGCCCAGAGTTAGGTAACGAGGATAAACGGGCCGGAAAGGCAGGACAACAAGAGCTGACCAGATCAAGGAGCTGGACAGAATAGTTAGAGGAGCAGGATTCCCACCATGTTCTGACCAGAATGATGTCTAGACAGAGTAGCAGGCTAAACGTGGTGAAGACCGAGTCAATAGCACTGCAACTTCTTGCATACGTGGGTAAACCCCACGTCCAGAAGATAACCGATAATAACTTCACAGTACGTCCAGGAAGAGAGACACGATCTACTGCTATATAAGGAACACCCTGAACTACGAGGGGGACTTGATTCCAGTTTATTACCTAAATTGGATACGTAGGCAGCTCTCTCAAGAGTTCAGTCCAAAATTATACCCAAATATTATTGTTCTTATGCGATTTTCCTAATTAGAATTACCCGATTACCCGTTTGTAATATTCATACAACATCATTTGGCGCTAGAAGGAGGGCCAATTCTAGTTAGTGAGTGGTTATTACGAAAAAATGGCAAGAAATCAAGGAAATTCGAAGAAGCAGCAAAATCAACCCGAAAAGGAAAAAATTGGAGAAAAAAGCCCAGATCGAAATGATCAAGATACTGGAAAGAGAATTTTGGAAGAAGGACAAACGAGCAACCCAGATGCAGTTAAACAAATGTTGGTAGAAAATCTGGCCAATCTCAAAGGAGAAGAAATAAAGGCCATATTTGAGGCAGTTTTGAAAGCAAGAAATCAGGATAATGACGTTTCTGAAGCACATACTCCACTTCAAACTGCCAAAAAAGAGAAACAGGAAGCAGAATCTAGCATTAGAGTGGTGGTTACTCACCCAGGTGGTGATAACGCCCAAGCAGAATTTGACGCTATGCTTAAGCCTAAGCAAGATGAGTTTAGGTTGGTGTCACCTTTCACTGAAGACATCGACGCATTTCCGTGTCCTCCAGGATTTAAAATCCCAAAGATCCAAGCATATGATGGAACTAAGGATCCATATGACCATATGCACCAGTACATCCAGCACATGAATTTTTATAACGCTCCAGAAGAGATGAAATGCAAGGCCTTTGCAACTCTTCTAACAGGAAAGGCAAGAGATTGGTTCAACAAGTTGAACCCCAGGTCCATACCGGATTTTCCAACTCTGACCAGAAAGTTCATGCATGCATTCATCGCAGCAAGACCTTTCCAGAGGAACCGCACATATTTGTTGACCATTAGGCAGAAAAGTGATGAAACGGTGTTGTAGTTCATCAAGAGGTTCAACGGAGAATCATCCCAGATAGCAGACCTGGATGATAAATTTTTGGTAGCATCCTTCGTAGCAGGTCTTAGAGAAGGACGCCTACATGCAAAGCCGAGCGATAAAAACCGAGTACAATGGAAGAATGTCCGGAAATTGCATCTGAGACATTGCCAAGGAGAAGCGGCTAATGAGCCAAGAGGAAGAGTCCCACAGGATTCTAAAAAAGGAAAGACTGATGATAAGACCGACAAAAAGAGAAATCTGTTTGGGATAGGGTAACCAACCCCATTTCTGAAAGGTTAGGGAAAAATGTACTTTGCAGGACAAAGACCTTATTCCCTTGAACAGACCTCGGGACCAAGTTCTGGCGATTATGGAGAAGAAAGGAATCGCCAATACCCCTCCTCCATTGAGGGGTCCAAGGGAGAAGAGAGACCACATCCGGTGGTGCAAGTACCATAAAGATATTGGACATGACTCAACAGCAGTCAGGGGGACTGATCGAGATATAGACGCAAAGAAGAATGGAAGGAAAGATCGATGAGTGCATCGATCGAGCACAGGGGGACAACCCCAGAGGAAGGAGAGAATTTAAAAGACAGCACAACAGTCATGACAGGTATAACCAGAGGAGACACAGAGACCCGTCTCCGGACGCAGATGGACACAGAGAAAACGCCCCAATCAACACTGTGAATACGATTGTGGGTGGACCAGGAGGAGGTGATAAGGCTGCTCGGGAAGATAAAAAGGGCAGCGCAGAAAAGGACGGGGAAGCGAAAAAGCAGATTGTAATGGGAACCGTTCAGTACGGTCCTAGAGATGCACTACCAGCCATCGTGAGCAACGAAGGACTGGTAATAGAAGCGGTTATTCAGAAAAATCTGGTCAAAAGGATCTGCGTAGACACGAGCAGCGCAGTAAACGTACTGTATTATAGTGTGTTCCAAGCAATGAAGCTAACATACTCGGAGTTGACTCCTGTATCAACTCATCTTTTTGGATTTACCGGGCCACCCATACATCCTGTGGGTATGTTAAAGCTATTGACGACATTTGGCAAAGGACCACAGAGCAGGACTCTGGTGGTCAATTATGTGGTAGTAAAAGCTCCATCTGCGTATAATGTGATTCTAGGAAGACCAGCATTGATTGACCTAAGGGCAGTGGTATCGCCAGCACATAACAGTATGAAGTTCCCAACTTTTGAAGGAGAAGCCACTGTAAAAGAGGATGTAGATGCTGCCAAGAACTGCTATACGGCCACAATCAGTGGAAAAATGAAGGTGCAGGAGGTAACAATGGAAGATCTAGTACCAGATGAAGAAAAGAGCTGGCAATCCAATGATCCCGTGGAATCAATAATGCTAGATGAATTGGATCCTGAGTCCACAACAAGATAGGATCATGGATACCGCCGAAGCAAGCAGATCTTTGGTCGAAATCTTGAAAGATTACAAGGATGTGTTTGCATGGAAAGCAAGTGACATGCCTGGGCTGTCAATAGAATTGGCAGTCCATAAGCTCAACATCGACCTAACCAGGAAACCAGTGAAACAAAAGAAGAGATCTTTTGCCCCAGAAAGGATACAATCATCATCGAAGTGAAAAAAAATTGTTGCAGGCCAACATGATTAAAGAAGTTATCTACCCAGAATGGCTAGCAAACCCAGTGTTAGTCAAGAAACCAGATGGCAGTTGGAGAATGTGTGTGGAATTTACAGATCTAAACAAAGCTTATCCTAAAGATAGTTATACTTCCCCTAGAATTGACAGGCTAGTAGACTCTACAGTTGGTTATGAGATTTTTGCTTTCTTAGATGCTTATAAGGGATATCATCAGATTATGATGGACCCTGTAGATGCTGTAAAAACCATTTTTATTACAGAATTTGGTTCCTACTACTATGTGTCTATGCCTTTTGGATTAAAGAATGCAGGGGCTACCTACCAAAGGGCGGTCAATACCATTTTTAAACAACAGATTGGCAAATCAATGGAAGTATATGTGGATGACTTATTGATCAAGATCAGGACTCTTGACAAATATTTGAAAGATGTAGCGAGGGTTTGCCAAGTTTTGAGACAAACAGAATGAAGTGAATCCAAAAAGTGCACTTTTGGAGTAAGATCGAGCAAATTTACGGGTTATATGATATCTAAAGAAGGTATCGGGGCCAACCACGATAAATTAGAAGCTTTAAAGACAATGCCCGAACCGAGGAATATCAAAGAAGTTCGATTAATTAACAGAAAGATTAGCGGCGCTTAAACCGATTCTTGTCAAAATCGGCACAGAAGTCACCGCCATTCTTCAAAATTCTCGGAAGGCCACCCATTTGAGTGGAATGAAGAATGTAAACAGGCTTTTCAGAGTTGAAAGATCATATCGACCACTTGCCAACTCTAACTCCTCCCTGGGAAGGTGAGATATTGTTTCTTTACTTGTCCTTTTGCAATGAAGCGGTAAGTCTTTGTGTTGGTAAAAGAACATGGCATGATACAAAGGCCGTTATATTTTGTAAGCAAAGCCTTACAAGGACCTGAGATCGATATTACGAGGTGGAAAAATTGGTCTTGGCCCTGGTGCATGCCACAAGGAAATTAAGGCCGTATTTCCAAAGTCATCCGTGATCGTGTTGACAAATCAACCGTTAAAGCAAATTTTGGATAAACCGCACAAGTCCGGAAGGTTAGCAAAATGGGTAGTTGAATTGGCGGGGTTTGATATCGAATACAAACCAAGAACGACAATAAAAGCCCAGCGTTAAATGATTTCTTAGCGTAAGAAAAAGCCTTAGCTATAGAGCAAAAAAAGTCGAGCGAGAACAAGGTGAGAAGAACATAATCGAACAAAGGCGACTTTTACGTGGACGGAGCCTCCAACAAAGAAGGAGCGAGGCGGGACTCTACTCATTAGCCCAAAAGGTGAAGAATTTCCATATGCTCTTCATTTTGACTTTCAAGACACTAACAATGAGGCAGAGTATGAAGCTTTAATAACTGGATTAAACCTAGCACAGAAGTTAGGTGTGCAAAATTTGAAAGTCTACACAGACTCACAACTGGTAACAAATCATATCAAGGGAGAGTATGAAGCAAAAGAAGGCCCCATGAAAAAGTACCTTACAGTGGCACAGAGAAAATTGCAAAATTTCTTGATGATAGAAGTGGAACAAATAACGCGAGCCCAGAATACCAGAGCAGACGCTTTATCAAAGCTAGGATCAAATTTCTTATCCAACAAAAAGGTGTTGGTCGAGCAATTGAAGCAGAAAAGTTGTGATGAAATCGAAGTACAACCAATAATACAGGCAGAAACCTGGATGGATCTAATTGTGATGTATCTGAGGGATGGGAGACTTCCTCAAGATAAGGTACGAGCCAGAAAATTGATAAGACTCTCAGCCAGGTATGCTCTCAGCCAGAAAATTTGACACTTGTATCATGGTCTAACAGGTCGGAACTAGCTTTATCAGGTTCATTTTCACTAGTTTTCCATTTCTCACATGAATGTGTATAAATATAGTACATCCAAAGGACTTACGGTGGATTATGATTCACTGTCCTTGATGATGTATATATAGCCTTTAAAAGATTAACCGGTGTTTGATAGTGTTAAGAACCGGAGAGTGAAAGAGAAGATGAGAGAAACTCTTGAGTTCCATGTTTATTGTTTCTTGTTTCTTGTTTCTTGTTTATGTGTTTATGGTTTACAACATCTTAGGGGCTCCCACCATATTGATCATTTTGTTGTTAATTAAGTAGGTGGTCTTCCTAAAAGTAAAAAATATGCAGAATGTGTTATGATGAGTTTGTGGTGTGGATTTGCATTGTTATTGTTAGTATTGTAGTAACTTTATCTTTAATTTGTTATATTAATAAGACATGTTGTTTTATTTTATTATATATTGGCTTTACACAACAGTGATGAAGACGTTCCGTCTACCATCAAAGAGCCATCACTGAGGTATGTTAAAAACTTCATAAATTAATGATCATGCAAAGTATGTTATCATCATAATTAATTAATTATTTTTTTTGGAGGGGTTTGTAGACCATTCAAGTTTATGTTGCGCGCGGATGACAAGGAGAAATGGCGCCGACGTATTGAAAATGCCGGATGTAGAAAGCAAAATTGAAGAATGCGGTTGTGTGTAAAGTAGGTGGAGGGGAATCTTATCCTCTTTCTAGTTGGTTAGGGTAATGAGCAAGTTTGGTAGCCGATTGAGCAAGTTGTTAGGGCGAGTCACTGGAGTCAATTGGCTTCATCCTTTACAAAGTGAAATTATGGTGGTCTTATCTGGATATGTGTTTTGAAAGTTTGAAGGTGGTTGATTTCCTTTCCATTTTCTTTTGCCAAAGCTAACTCTTTGAGTAGTTTAGTTATATAGATGGATTTGATGGTTTGCTCTTAGTTTTAGTTGTTGTTTTTTTTCTCAATGTTTTTTTGTTTTCGTGTTTGGACCAACGTACTCCGGATTTTAATTGTACTTTAATTCCGAGGGCAATAGTTCGGTTTATTTATAAAATCCTTTCATTTAATAATGCCATGTATTTGTTTCGTGAAACCATGCATTTTCTAAATCATTTTTACATGGCACTATAGAATCACTTTAGCGATACTAATGTAGAGACGGTTAGTAAGCTACACAAGGGTATTTATGTCTTTTATGTTTGTAAATAAGGACTAGGGTCCTTACCGTCTTTTTGTCTTTTCTAAGTTACCTTGATCGTCTCATGTTTTGCTTTAGAACATGGGTGCAATTGTTTCTTTCTTTAACGAGTTATTATTATTTTTTCTCTCGAGTTGTTCTTTCTTCCAAAACAACCTAAAGAAAATGGATAGTCTCTAGGATTGTCACTTGTTTGCTATTTTTTGCAAGTTATCTCTAGGATTGTCACAAGTTTTCCGTATTGAAGCTTTATTTATTATTCAAATCACTCTACTTTTTAAGAAATTATACTTCATTTTTTATTCATTGATGTAAAGGGAAAATAAATCATCAATGAAAGAAACAAATGTATATACACTATTTAATTTATTTATTATTACAACTAGAACATCAATACCACTCCCAAAAAAAAAAAAAAAAAAAAAAAAAAACTAGAACATCAATGAAAAATCTTGTTTTATATATTATTCAGCTCATAATCATATCCTCCAACACCTATCTAATAATAATCTTGTTTTATTAACACACACGCACTACATTTTATATATATATACATTAAAAACTTATTCATACCAATAATTCTCTATTCAGAAATAGGCCGATACTTCAGCAGTAAGTCTTCAGCTTTACGTGCAATTGATGGCATGTAGGCCTTACTCATATTCCGAAATAATATATCCCACCCCAAACTATAACCATCAATCATCTTAGCATACTCGTTCTCGGCCTCATCCTCTTCCTTGCCGGCCTTGGCCTCCCCAGCCCTTAACATATTCTCAACTGCATTTGATCCTCAATAGAGCAAGTAGAGAGCAAAAACTTTAGACCGCCCATTTCAACCAGATCGCTGACAAAGAAATCAACGCAAAGGATCAAAAATCAGCGGATATACATACCAGGAGAATATCATATAACAAAAAGTCAACTACACATTACCATATTTGGTAATATTTAAAATAGCACATGCAACAGCTCCCAACATATGAACGCTGTGCTTCGTGTAATACAACCCATCGACTATAGGGGGCAATAATTTTTCTTTTACATGATCCTGCCATTATCCCAAGAAACACACACGAGAGCCCAGAAAAATTGAGTGTAAAACAAGAACGAAAAATAAAATAAAACAGGAGATTAAAATTTATTGTAAACAGATAAGCTATAGAACAAGGCCAATACCCATAACTCACAGTCGCACCGCTCACGAGCAACGCATGCAACCGTCCAGCAGGCGTCTGCCATGATGGATTTATCGTCTTTTCTACTCAGAAGTTTCACCAACCAAGAATCCAGGAGCTCGGTTTCGAAAATTTTCTATACAAGGAAGACAACCCTGTTAAAAACAGGCCTTCATGATAAACATAACGATACAAATGATGCATCAAAAAGTAAATATCGAAGCAGGCAGGGAGACGCTCTACGGTGTCATTGTTAAACACTGTACTGGAACAAGACTTCTGCAGGGGTACCATATTTCAAATAACAACAACCAATACTAAGCTAAGAAACTCATACCTCCCTCATGCCTTTGCCAACCGGGGAAACGCTAGCAACGGCACTAAGTACAGGATAGGTCAAATCTGGATTACAGCTTAAACTGAAAGAAAACATACATAGACACACCAAACAAGTCAGTGTACTCCAAAACAACAACAACAATAATACATACACAAATAAATTCATTAAACATGCCGTGAGAGTTACTTGCAGACAAGTTGAAGAAGTTGATCTTGGATACCAACACCTGCCAAGCGTCTGGAACGACAGGAAGCTAAGACAGAAAGGGCTAAGCATACTTGTCTTTGCGCCTCCGTATTCCCCGAGCTTAGAATACGCACCACTAAATTCTCTTCACTTGTCTTCACATGGAAAAACAATTAAAAAAGACTCAACGATCAGTCCATCACACACTGCATGACTGGGTCACACGACTCACACAACAACACCACACAATCCAACCTGATCAGTGGACATCTTTGGGACCTTAGAAGTTCCAAGAGAAATAAATGTCAAAGTGCGAGCGACACCCTCCTGGAAGAAATTAGATAAGCAAGAGAATGAAAAACTCCAAAAACTTGTACGAGCGAGAAATTGGCGAAAAACAAGATCATGAATATTAATACCTTAACATGGGGAGGAACTTCAGTGAAAAGAAAACAGACACAAATGGCAGCAAGTTCTGACTTTAAAGCATCTTCAATATTCAAGTTTGAATCTGGTAACAAAGTCAATGATAAGAAAAGGATATAAATTAGGTTAGCATTACAAGCATATAAATGACTTATAAACAATTGGCTAGACAGAGTCCAGGAAAAACACCCAACGAGCTGAATTTCCGCAATAAAGACCAATCCTTTGTCTTAAATGTCTCAGCAATACAAGGAAGCAACCTCTTCAACTGAAATAACCAACAAGAATGTTTGAGGCCTTAAACAAGGGAAAAACATGCCCAAAAGACAAACACCACCAGAGAATAAACGAACAGGCCATGAATAAAGATAGCTCAAGCATTCAAGCAAGTTACGAGGAAAATGAATGAATAAATACATAAAGCCTGCAAACAAGTTCACCAATTACGTTATTACCAATACCTCGGATGAAATAGGCCAATCCTTGAAGAAGGAAGGAAGTTGCAGGTCCTTATCAGGGATGGAGATGGGTTTCAGGGGCCTCCCTCCTACTTTATCCTGGTCATCCACAAACTCCGGTGTATTTCCCATCGAGCTGAACGGATTAGTGTGCTTCAGCAGTAAAGACCAATCATGGATCCTAAACGTCTCAGCCATAGAAGGAAGCAACCCCTTCAACGTAAACAACCAATAGGAATGTTAGAGGCCTTAACAAAGGGAAAACACGCCAAAAAGACAAACAAAACCAGAGAACAAATGAACATGCCATGAAATTTCCACCATAGGACCATACATGCTCATCTCCCCCACCTCAACAATGAAGATCATACAATTGGAATCCCACAAAAAAAAAAAAAAAAAAAAGATAAAATAACATACAGACCCCCATATATCTACCAAACAATCCCGTAATCCATGTAATCTACTGCAGACATCACTCATTAATTTCAACATAAGGAAAGAACAAGCATTGAAGCAAGTTACTAGGAAAATGAATAAATAAATACAATAAAGCTTGCAAACAAGTTCACCTATTACGTTGTTACGTCTCTCCAATCTCATCAAGAAAGAAGAGAAAACTGTTATTACCAATACCTCGGATGAAATATTCTGGTCCTTGAGGAAAGGGAGAAGGTGCAGATTCTTATTAGAGATGGAGATGGGCTTCAAGGGCCTCCCTCCTTCATTCTCCTCATCATCAACAAACTCCAGTGTATTTCCCATCGAGCTGAATGGAACAGTGTATTTCAGAAGTATAGACCAGCCATGGGTCCTAATAAACGTCTCAGCCATAGAAGGAAGCAACCCCTTCAACTCAAATAGCCAACAAGAATGTAAGAAGCCTTAACAAAGGGAAAACATGCCAAAAAGACACACACCAGAGAACAAATGAACAGACCATGGAATTTCCATCATAAGACCATACTTGCCCATCTCCCACCTCAACGATCAAAATCAAACAATTGGACCTCCCAAAAAAAAAAAACATCATACAGCACCACATATCTGTAACCAACAACCCCGTAGTCCACTGCAGACATCACTCATTAATTTCAAAGGAACTCTTTTTAATCCAGATAAGCTTCCTCAAGCATCATAAATCCCGTTAAACACCCACTTAAACCTCTAAACCCCCTAAACCCTATGAACCCCTTAAACACCCCCTTAAAATCCACCTTAAACTGCTAGTCCTAATTTGCTGCGGGGATTTAAAGCTTATTTAAGAAAGAAAGAAAAAAAGTTTGAACCTTTCCCATTAATTAATTTTCAACAAAAAGACACCTCAAGTTACTAGAAAAATGAAAGAAAGAATGAACAGATAGAAGATAAAGCCTACAAACATGTTCAGCAGTTAATCTCTCCAATATCCTCGAGAAATTAAAGGAGAATAAACAATACCTTGGCGAGAATATTACTACTACTTCCCATGGAGAAAGGTTGCAGCCGCCGTTTCATTTGGATTCCCTCTGCTTTCTCCTCAGTCAGCCAACTCGCACAAAATAACCATTTAAGGCGATTCCTCGTACGCATGATGATCAATTATAAGAGTGTACACGATTCACTACGGTAAATCGAATCGAAAATTGAGCGTAAATTAATCCTGGTTAGTCGCAACTCAGGTTTCTGCTGACTTGATGGGAGACTGGCGTTCGATTCCCCATTTCCTCATTCTTTCGTAGCAGGAAAAAAAAAAAAAAAAATCGGTTATTAAATATCCAAAACCAAAATCAAAATGTTTGATTTAGGTTATTAAATTGAACCGAACTGAAATATATAGTTCGGTTTGGTAACAGAAAATCGAAATAAAATTTAACGATGTTATTCGGTCATAAGCAGTTCGTTATTTCATTCGATTATAAACGGTTCGGATAACGGTTTGATTATGAGCAATTTTTAATAAAAAATTATAATATGTTGGTTATAAAAACTAATTATACATGTTGGATATGGACAGTTCGGTTACAGTGTTTTGTTCAATACGGTTTTAGTTCGGTTAATTGTTCCGTTTTTTATTCGATTCGGTTTTCGGTTCGGTTTTAGTTCAGTTCGGTTATGGATAATTTGTTGCGTGAACCGTAAACGAACCGAAAATTTTGGTTTATCTATATTATTAACCGAAACCGAACCGGAAACAAGTATTAACCAAACTGAATGACCTCAGGATCAATTCGGTTTTCAAATAAACCGCATCTGTTTACAACCCTAATCAATTAGACGTAGGGGTGCATATGGTCCAGTTTTTACATAAAACATGATATTGTCATATGTTTAAATTAGGCTCATCTTTTAAAACCATGTAAAGTGTTTTATATCATGTTGTCATAGGTTTTATTAGGCTGGGGCCACAACCAACTGTTTGTGCGGTAGTTGGTTAAAATATTAATAAATGATGTATTGAAATATTACTTATTTACATGTAGTGATACTTAAGAGACCATTATTTGCACCACACTCAATATACTCGTGCACTATAGTAGAACCGACTTTTCTTATACGCATTGTGAGAACCGATTTTGATTAAAGGTTCCATAATTAATATTGTCGATATATATATATATATATATGTGTGTGTGTGTGTGTGTGTGTGTGTGTGTACACACATATACACACACATATAAATATTAAAAAACACATACACACATATATATATGCATAATATATCTCGAAGCATGGGTTAGTGTTTGAGGATTTATCGAAACATGGTCGAACGATTTGTTTTTCTAAAATACTCGTGTTAGTGTTTTATTTGGGTGTCTAGGCATCCGAGTGTACTCGGTTTGATTTCTCGTGCACCAAATATTCCATATACTTATCTTTTCTTATTGCATCCCATCTAAAAGTTTTCTCAAAGAACTGAAGCACAAATTCGTAATCCCTTAATATTGGGATTATTTTAATTGGTACAAATTGGTACATCTCAATAGTACTTAATATTGAGATTATGATGATGCGCATATAATTATTTCATGAAATGTAAACTCAGAAAATTCTTTTATTGCATTTTGGTGGAAAAAGAAAATAAATACTTATTTAATCTATATCGTAGGATTCTGATTTTTAAAACTCATATCCATCTCGAGAATTTGTGTTTTTATTTTTACTTTTTCCTTTCTTGACTTGTCTAGATTTCAAATCTCGATTTCAAGATAAATTATAATATATATCTATTGCAAAAAAAATTACAATTGGTAATAAGTAAACATGTTAAAAATTATAATATATATCTATTGCAAAAAAAATTACAATATATTATCTTTGTTGCGTACGTAATTGTTTCTATTAAAGTATAGGTAATAAGTAAACATGTTAAGATTAAGTGCTTACCGTTCTACTAAAACCAATTGGTGTCAGTAAATGCGTTACTTTATTTCCTTATCATTTAAGAGTATGGGCAATCTGTCCCAACACCCCCCCCCTCAAGTGTTGGCTGCACACAATTTTTTTGATTAAACGCTTACCGTGACCTTAGGCGCTCTGATACCATGTTAGGATTAAGCGCTTACCGTTCTACTAAAACCAATTAGTGTCAGTAAAGATACAACTTTATTTCCTTATCATTTAAAAGTGTAGGCAATCTGTCTCAACAAAATAAAATTCAAATGACAATATAAATAAATAAAAATCATATGTATCATGAATAGTTTTTGGAAAAAATAAACAAAGACAACGAAAAGTAGTAACTTTGACTCTATATGTATATCCAAAAGCTGGTTCACTCAAAAAGGGTGACATGGAGTTTATCCCGTTATTTATAAAAATTTTACTTGTGAAAGGAAAATGACAAATTTAAACTTGTAGAAGAGAAATGTTTACTTTTCATTTGAATGTCTGTATATATATATAATCTATAGAGGAAGGGATATATATATATATATATATATATATATATATATATATATATATATATATATATATATATAAGTTTATCCTGTTATTTATAAAAATTTTACTTGTTAAAGGAAAATGACAAATTTAAACTTGTAGAAGAGAAATGTTTAGTTTTCATTTGAATGTCTATATATAAACTTGTTGTAACGCCCCGTTTCCGGATACCGAGTTCTTATCCGGAAAAAGAACGTTCAGCACGTATAAAACAAAATAAATTTCAATTTATACGTAAGCCTCTATTACGTTGTATCAGTTAAGCAAAACGGAAGCAAAAGACTCGGGTAATTTTTTTTCTAAATAATCCAAGAATAGAAACTCAATATCTAACGATATAAATGTAACATTCATTACATCGGAAAAGAAACCAACGAAATCCAAAACGTACTAAAAGGAATTACAAAATTTCCCAACAAAGCATCAAGCCTAATATAATAGATAAAAATATAAATAAATAAGATCTTCAACTCCGGCGTCCTCAAACGTCGTCATCAAAGTCCTCCTCGAAATCTTCATTTACCTGTTCGTCTTCTCTCCCCCAAACACATAGATAAACATGCATTTGAGGTAAGTACATTGTACATAGCAAGAAGTAGAAGCTACAATTTAATTAAGGTTTATAATTAAAAGATTGTCTTAGTGAGACCGATCGATTCAATTTAAGGTTCACTATATGCCCATCGACACTTCATGACTATTACGTTTCTAGCTTAGTTTATCTTGATTACATCATTACTCAAGGACACAATGCATGATGAAATTCCACCACGAGATATACTTGCCAACTACGGTGATTAGCACCGTTAGTCCCGGGATCTCCCCGGTATGCATATACGTTGGATGGATTTCCTCCACTACCCTTCAGCCTTTTGAGCCAGTAGCGTTGTCCACCTTTTATGAACGTATCACATTGCCGATATGAATCAGTGCCTAACCGAGACTAAGTGACGTTTTAGCTTTTACTACACTTATGTAATTATTATTGTGAATTAACTAGCCACCTAAGTGTTTTCAAAACAAATCTCACCTTAGCAACTCTACTCCCTCACTTAGACAGCTAGACACCACATCCTATAAATTACACAGACACTGATGAACTCTAGTTCACTAAAGTACAAGCCCTTTCATGCCCTTCCGACGGTCCCGAACTTCAACTCCCTTTAAGAGTACGTCCGGTGCCGGAACCAAACACATCAGAAACTCAATCGGGGCTTGTTCATATTTAATTAATGTTATTGGATCACGAAACAACGTTTAAAATCTCATTATACAACTTAAACAAAGTTTTATTGAAAACTGGGGCAATGCGTGCGCATTCCCTCTTTAAAAGCATGCTGAAACTCTCTGTTCAAACAATGCATGCGCATTAATTGACCAGAACTCAAGCTAAAAGACACTGCCCAACCAATGCGTGCGCATTGATCATGCTAGGGGCATCCTGAATCACTCTGAACCAGCAATGCGTGCGCATTCCCTTGAATGCGTAAGCATTACACCTACTGCAACTAGCCTAGGCAATCCTGTAACAAGAATGCGTGCGCATTCCAGTGAATGCGTACGCATTCAGCGTAGAAAAACCCTAATAACCTGATTTTTCATCTCTTTACGATCTCTACTCGAATCCAAACTTATTGAACATGAATTATATCAGAAAAACAACTTAAAAACACAACTTTCTCAGACCCTAACATCCCTTAATCTATAAACAACATCTAGGTAAAACCTTGATATGAAAAAGCTTAAAAAACATGATCTAGCTACTCTAAACCCTAATTAGATTGTAGGAAGAACTTCTTACCTTTTAGCAAGCTAATTCCAACTCCAATAACTCAGAAAACTGTAGCAAAACTGATCCCTTTCTGCATAAACATGTGTGATAAATCCAAACTTAGATTAGATTCGATCACACGCTTCTAAACGTACAAAACTATAAATTGATGAGTTTGAATCCATCAAACTCGAACAACAACGAAAATAGGGCTTAAACATACCTTAAGAAAGCTCTAACTTTCTGATGTTG
The DNA here is from genome assembly GCA_026214975.1 of Gentiana macrophylla. NCBI lineage: Eukaryota > Viridiplantae > Streptophyta > Magnoliopsida > Gentianales > Gentianaceae > Gentiana > Gentiana macrophylla. The sequence continues at coordinate 132,026,247 of CM047807.1, read as the reverse complement.
AATCGACGCTCTCTTCACGATTTATTCCGATGCCTACTACTCGATCCGAAACGATCAGAATTGACTTAAACCGATGGAAAAACTCACTTTCTAATTCTTCCTCCCACACGCAGGAAATAATGTTTAGGAGGTGGAAAATCTGATTCAAAAGGTTAGGGAAAACTGATTGGGTTTATTTTCTTTAAATAGGAGAAATCTCAATAATTAACCTAAATCCTTATTTCCTTAATTACCCTTACTAATCGATTTTCTTTCCTTAATATATACACATATTTCTAAATATATATATATATATATATATATATATATATATATATATATATATATATATATATATATATAAAAATACTTAACTCCGAATAAAAGAATTGAACCCAACATTTCGTTTTCGTAAAATGACACGTCCGCTTTTTTCCAAAAACCGAATATTACACTTGTAGAAGAGAAATGTTTAGTTTTCATTTGAATGTCTCTCTCTCTCTCTATATATATATATATATATATATATATATATATATATATATATATATATATATATATATATATACATACAAGAAATATAAGTATATTGACTTTCAACCAAAAAAAGAAAAAGAAAAAGAAAGAAGGCAAGAAAGTCATATGGGTCGGAAGGCACATGGTAAATGTTAATATAAATCAGAATGTTATGCAAAGCTAGTTGTACAGGTTGCCTCGATCAATGGAGATAGCAGCAAATGGAGATACAAATATTTGATTTTGTGTGATATGCTCATGGTCAGTTTTTGCCTATTTAGACTATTTGACTGAAAGGTAATACAATTCAATAGGCCGAAAAGTATACATCGGGAGCAGTTATACATCCGTTATGTATGTGAAATTGTATTAGTGTTGGGGTAAAATGTGTGTGTTTAACACTTGATTAAAATCCAATAATGTCCAACTTATATACTTTGAGTTTATACGGTAGAGAATTATAAAGATACACGATAAATTTCTGAAAATGACATAAATGTCATTTCGTGAAAATGCGAGATATCACAACATGCCTGCGAACTACGTTACTTTATCTTGCACGTACTTGTTTAGTAACATAAATTACTCACTTTTCCGTGTCATACTGGTCAAAGTTATGTAAGTCATCCACCAACTCATTCTTTAATTGCCTATTAACCATAGCACGTTTGTATGTTGTCTATCTTGTCTAATTCTCTTACTTATACTTAACCTGTCTATGTTTCGTCATATTCTTGTCTTGCCTTGTTTCTTGCTGCTTACTTAACATAACATAAGGGTCTGGTGCAACACGGCTAACACAACTAACCATACCTTCAACTTGGGACTTAAAGTACCCAAGTTACTCTGTAAATTACGTTGTCTAAAAAACGACATGGCTAATACAGTCCGTCATATCTCCAACACAGGACTTGAGTACCAATGGTACCCCATAGACTACATTGATAGGTCACTAACCATGAACAAATAAGAGCACATAAATCACATAAATTCAGGTTAAATTCCACGTCTAACATACGTGAACATATAAAGGTCGTGACAACACCCTACTCCCAACATATCTTCACTATAATTTGAAAACAGTACTAAAGACATGACCAGAAATTGAAATAACTTTCTGAAGACACTGTAGACAACACCAAAATGACCATGAGGCCAATTTGGGAGTTTTCTGGGTCGCTTAACTGATAGAGGTTCTCGGGTCAACGAGCTAATTATGCCCAGATTCGCCCGTGTAGTTTCGTGCAAATTTACAGAAAACATTACTAAAAAGAATTAAAAACATAATCTTTATATTGAAATGAATCATTTTGATAAGAAGAACTCCCTACCTTTTAGTCGAGCCAAAAATAAACAATGAACGAACTACGATTAACCTTCGAAACCTTGCGAACCTACGAACAACCGAAAACCCTAACATCAAAAGCAAACAACCCTAGCTTAACATAATCAAACTTCGGATTAACGAAGGGTTGTGATAATTACCTTATTGAGATGAAGCGAGACTCTAAACTACCCGTGAATCAAGATCTGATTTGAAACGGAGGCTCTGATCTACAGGCACGCCATGGAAAAGGCCAGACGTATACTGGACACAAAAGTCTAGACCGCTTAACCAAGAGTGGTGCTCTGTTCAGCGAGCCAGTGATCCTGGATTGCCTGGAACCTGTCCTGGATGCCCAAAACTCGTCTTGGACACGATTGGTGCGCTGAACCTAGTGCAGTGCTCGGTTCAACGAATCGGGAAAGACAGAAATGCGAAATTTATGTATTATAGACTGTCTTAGAGCCCTTTGTAGATTTTGGACAGCTCAGGTCAGTTTCTAAAGACTTAAAAGAAAAGTAAACTTAAAAAAAGAAAAACATATTTCGAATGAATAAAAATACCCTTAAAAAGATTGAGGGGTTTTACATTTATCGATTATGATAAGACATAAATCAATCAATGAATCATATGTTTTAATTAATTAGTGATAATATAGTATGTAGTAAAATATGTTGTATTTAAATGTGTGTCAAATAAATCATTTCCCTTTACAGGGCCTGACCCTTTACATACAACGTATCATTAGTGCGGGAGTTTTTGTCTAGTATCTCTATATGCATTGAAGTGACGGGAAGAATGATCTGTACCATATAGTTTGAATCCAGTTTAATCACAGATTGTCCATATGTGATGCCACATGTCTCTCCACACCGTATGCAGACACCACCTAAAAACCACCCCTCAGTGCGTGCAACAACAACCGTCATTTGCAGATTATTTGATCTACCTTTTTTTATGAGAAAAGATCTTGACCTTTTTGATACTCATTATTTTCGTATTAGCCGATAGAATTAGTACTAAAAATCTTTTCTTTGTTATATAAGTACTAGTGAATGTAAGCCGTGCAAGGCACGGCGGACCCAACATAAATCGTTACCAACAATAATACTACCTCCGGTCCAAAATATAAGTCATCCTAGCTTTTTTCCTTTGTTCCCATAATATAAGTCATTCACAATATCAAGAGAGCATTAATGAACATTTTCCTTATCTTACCCCTAATTTATATCAATCCAACAACTTTTATTTACTCCACAATTGTTGTATTTATGATAGTCAAGGGGTGTATTAGACATTTTATCCCTACATTAATTACATTTAACTACTTTCTTAATCAATGTGAAAATTCTAAGATGACTTATAATTTAGACCGGAGGTACGTAGTACTAAAGAATAGATGCCCAACGTGAAATAAATCGCGTAAGCTTAAACTGTAACAAATTCAAGACACAAGACAAATAGAGCAATAGAAACATATCACATTTTTTGCAAGAGGTAGTTTTTTCTTAGAGACGTGAAGATTGTGAATCACTTTTCTTCCAGCCCTATTAGAAGTTTCTACATACAAAATAAACCACAATACGATGTATCAGAGAACAATGTCATAAACTCGACCCTTTTAGCTTCGACTTTACGTAATGAAACATTATAGAAAAACAATAAAAAGACCATAACTACGGTCAAATATCACGGGACGCCTTAGCTTCCAGATCATTAATATGCTTGAAAATGTGTTTCACCCATTTTCTATACCGCATTTCTCTTTCTTACCATTAATGAATACGCCATTGATCTCGTGCTCATTCATTTGATAGAAAAAAAACACATGTCAAACGGTCTGAAAATATAAAAAGTGATTTGGTATTCCTACGTGAATTTTAGTGTGACGCTCGTACAGCAAACGGCCGCCGGTTCCACCGACGTTATGCTGTTCAATATAATAAAAACATTTAATGTGGTGCCAAGAGTGATTTATAAGACGCCGAGAGTGATCGTGGTGCCGTGAGTGATTTCGTGGTGTCGATAGAAGCCACATAAATACATCATACATTCTTACACGACCAATAAGTCCAATATGGCTAGTCACACCAAATATGAAAAATAATTCTTCAAGTAAACTCGGAATAAATGAATGTGAGTTATATTAGCGCTACCATTTTACTATTGACACCATTTTTTTTGTTGTTAATTTTCATTTAATTTACACACCACCAAATAATTTTTTTGGCACCACGTTACGCGCGTCAGAGACTCAGAGCTTCCGATGATTTATAGGGTGCCGTGAGTAATCGTCGCGCCGTGACTATTTTCGTGGCGCGGATATTTGTTCGGCTACTTTTTTTTGTTGTATTTTATAATTAAACTTGACTCATCTTTCATCGTACACTACACAGCACAACGTGAAATCCGTCGGTCTTTCCTTCTTTTTATTTTCCTATTCAAAGACAAACTTAAATTAAGACACGATTGATTTTATAAATAAAAAATGATGAAGCCGCAAATGTTTGATTAAAAACCGGAAGTAATCGTAGTAGCGTACTATTTTCGCGCGTGGATATTTGTTCGGCCATTTTTTTATTGTTGTATTTTATCGCTAAACTTGACTCATCTTCCATCGTACACTACACATCACAACTTCAAATCCGTTGGTATTTCCTTTTTTTTTCTCTGTATAAACTACTAACGGCATACGTTTGATAAAAAAAACACATAGGTTTGAAAAAGGAAAAAAAAATGCCATGTCTCAAGCTTTTTTTGTTTCAATATACCTAATATATCCGTAAATTTTTTTTACCTAATATACTTTCGTTTTTCATGTCTTTTTCCCCTCACTCTATTCTTCTTTATTTCTAGTTAAAATATTTCAATTTGTATGTGATGTTGACAACTATATCACTTAAATGGTAACAAAAGGAGTATCATTATGTTGGGGTGGGGGGTGGGGGCTTAGCTAACTCCACCCGCCCCCTCTTTTGCACCAAAAAATATATATGTCATTCTCGTAAAGGAAAAGAAAAGACATATTCTTGGATATTGATAGTATGGTCAAATAAATTAGAAACTTTATTAATAAGTACTACATTTTAACGTGGAATGCTTTTGGGTTACCAAATGCCATCACTCAAATAAATCATTTTTGCATAAAAGAATACAAGGAAAAAAAACCAAGAGGAATGATACGGAAACAACCGTTGTGTCACAATGTGTGACATAACGATTATTTGTATGGTTGATTATAATGATTATAAATGTGAGCCCATCATTATCAATGGCGTAGAAGATCGTTGTGATACAACGATTGAGTAGTGTATGTATCATTACTCTAAAAACAATCGAAGGATGTGTAAAAATCAATGGGTATATATATTCATCTCCAACCGGAGAAGGGAGAACAAAAGTGAGAAAATCACTATCTTTATATTCTCAAAAAAAAAAAAAAAAAAAAAAAAAAAAAAAGCCACAATCTTTATTAAACTATAAATAAATAAATAAAATCATAGTCATCGAAAGACTATATATATATATATATATATATATATATATTTGTATACCTTTGAATACAAAGTGATAGAAATGATAAAATGAGAATCTTATATTGAATCACAATAATAAAAAATATATATTTATCAATATACATATATATAGAGATCGATGTGGGAGAAAGGAGAGGAATTTGAGTTTTAATTGGTGGCAGTAATGAATGTGAGTTGTTTTTGTTTTGAACTAAAATAAGGTGTTTGTGTGTTGTGCTAATTCTTCATTCATAGGATGTCATGTATAAGAATAGCAATTTTAAAAAACGAGTCTTCAATAATAAAAATGTGAATTTCCAAGGTATTGCAGGTCATTTAATTGATCATCTCAAATTTGCAGCAGCATAAAGCAATAATAATAATACTGCACCTACTAGCTAGCCCTGCTGCATATATGCTGCTACTCCCCTCTCCACACAAGTATTTCCCCCCTTGCCCACATGATAATTAACACTGACGACGGTGAAAACATCATCTAAATTAATTGGTCCCTCCGTTTGATTACACTGTGTACAAGAGGACAAAAAAAACGCACACATGGCACAAATCTAACGGGATTTTTACCGTAGGGAGTCCTCATCTAAGAATTTCCCTTCCGTCTGATTGCTTAAAATTTCTCATTCAATGCATCAAAAATAAATTTCATTTAATGCCATTTATTCATCTCTTCTCCATTTAATACTACGTACTACTAATAACTATAAGTAGTGATAATACCACAACAAAATACACAACACATTTTTTCGACTATTAATTATGATGTAGAAACCTTTTGATTCAAATCGGTCTCAAAAAATTTAATTGTGAAAAAGGTTATTGTGATACTTTGTTGTGCGTATTTTGTTGTGGCATTAATATTTCTCAATAACTAATCATAAGAGTATATAACCAACACACGAAATATATAGTTGTCAAGACATGTTGTTCGTTTTTAATCCGAGTTATGATGTACTATCATTTCTAATGCATCATTTATTGTTATATTCCTTACTTTAAACTTATATATTTATTACGATAGGAGAAATAAAGATAATGTTACACTAATAATGTCGTTTCAAGGACTTTTTAGTCGTTTATTTATTGATCTTTTAAGTCGGTGCATTCACCTACTTTCTTAACATGTGTAATTTTGACAATTAAATCAGATAAATTGGAACATATGAGTACTAGTTCTTACGAAGTTGGCATACGACTAAAGGTGTTCAATTCTTTATTTTTTCCCTGTTAAAATCGATTATATAAACCGATACAAATATAAATGATTTTCAAAACTATGAAAATCTAACCAAACCGAATGAGAATACCCGAAAAAACATCTATTAATGTTTGTTGATATTTTTATCAATCCAATAATTATTTATATTGGATTTACATTAGTACAACTTTTACTCCAATTAATGGCTTAATTTGTATAAAAACCATGTATATTTTAAGGTAGAATCATCACACTTACTTAAGAAATAGATTCAAGGAGGGAAATTTTTACATGGTGTCTTCGTATTGTACGGAGAGACACAAAAAAATAAAAAATAAAAAAACGGGTGTATTCATATATATACGGAGCACAACGTTAAAAAAAAAATGGAAAATACTAGTTATACAGTAAAATATTATAACAGTAAAGTTGCACAATATATTTTAACACTGTGAATAAGATGAAAACCACATCAATTATTATATCTCACACGTAGGTATATATATATATATATATATATATATATATATATATATATATATATATGACTAGAAAGAGTTGTTTTGTACAAAGAGTTGACAAAACAAAAAGCATTTGAACAGATATCCTTTCTCTCTCAGTAGTACATCTTTTTTAAAACCTAAATAATATCAGAATATCATAAAGGACGTAAGATACCTGTATATACCGGTTGGGGAGTGGTTTAAAAAGACAAAAAAGACTAAAAATGAGAATCATGATAGTGAAAATATAAATTGGGTGATAAGGAATCCACTGTTCAATTCATAACCTCAAATCCACTATTTGCTGCAGTGGAATTGACCCCAAATCTAATGTTTTACTATCATAGTAGAATAATGATATGTCTCTTTTACCCAGAAAAATATTCCACTGTTCTCTTTACACATTTTTATGTTCAAATTGTCTTTTTTGATAATAAACCATATACCGGTAATGAAATAACATAGAATCATTAATGTGGAATTCGTTTGGATTACCAAATGCCATTACTCAAATAAATCATTTTGGCATTAAAGAATGTAAAAAAACAAGAGTAATGATACGAGTATAACCGTTGTGTCACAACGTTTGAATAACGGTTATTTGTACCGTTTATTATGATATTAGGCATTATAATCATTGATGTAAATGTATGTTATACCAATCGTTACGACATAACCGTTATGACAGCAGAATCGTTCGTTTTGCAAAAGGGAAGGGAAAAAAAGGTTGAAGAAGGCAAATTTTGAGAAAATATAATTTCAGGTCACTGTAACGCCATTTATTTTATTTCAGGTCGTGTCAGACCTGGCATTTTCTTTTGAGTCCCCCGTGGAATTTTTCCTCCAGCCCGTGGAAATTTTCCCCTGGTCCGGTTGAAATTTCCTCCAGCATGTGGAAATTTCCACGGGCTGGGGGAAAATTCCACGGGACGAGGAGGAAAAATTCCACGGAAGACTAAAAAAAATTTCAGGTCTGATCCGACCTAACATGAAATAAAAGGTATTAAAATGACTTGAAATTATATTTTCTCGCAAATTTTTACATGGTGTCCTTCTTGTTGCACGTACTTTTAGAAGCACAGCCCTCCTGCTGCTACTCCCATATGATAACACTGATAGTGTAAACATCTAAATTAATTGGTCCGTCCCAAATAAATGTGTCCAGCTTAAAAATTTGTCACTCAATGATCGACATTTAATGCATCAATTTTTTTTTTTGATTTAATGCCATTTATTCATCTCTTGGCCATTTAATACTAGTACTAATAACTAATCATCGAAACTCAAAAGAGTAACCAACGTACGAAATAGTCTATCGGTTTTAACTTACTACCTCCGTTCCAAAATATAAGTCCCTTTAGCTTTTTAGTTTTATCACAAAATGTAAGTTCATGTACAAAACCAATAAAGCATTTATTAGATCTTTCTACTTCTATCCCTAATTTATTATATACTCAACCACTTTTTTTCTACTTTGCAATAATACCAATGAAATGTCATTTTAGTCTTTTTAATCAAAATTAATGACAAATAACAAATTTAACTAACATTCTTAATATGTGTGAAAAAACCTAAAATGACTTACATTTTGGGATGGAGGTAGTATATATATAGTTGTCCAAATTTGTTGTTCTATTTTAATCCGAGTTATTATACTACCTCCGTCCTATATTATAAGTCATCCTAGTTTTATGGACACAGATTACGAAATTCAATAAATGATTCAATTTTGGTAGTTTTGGACTAAAATGACCTTAGGCTGATTAGACTAATGTAAAGATTTGGAATAAGGAAATAAAACAAGAAAAATATCATTAATTATTTTTTTTTTGAAGGAAAAAGGATTTTTATTAAGCTAAATCCGCAATAGTGGCGGAAATTACATCATGAGGGGGGAAACTCCCCAATCAATACGATCAATATGACCTAACCCATGCCTAGCCAGCAAATGCGCCGGGAAATTACTAGTGCGCTTAACAAACGTAAAAGAAGAGGAAACGAAGGGCGAGCGAGAGCGCGAAGATAATCCGCGCTTAAACAAACCAAGACAGACAAATCATCACCGGTCATAACAAGGCTTGAACACATGGCGCAGGCGATCCTCGGCGTAATCGCATAAGTCCTAAGCGTATAGCCTCTTCCATTGCCATTAGGATCGCCGCATCTCCGTGAGTCTCGGGACTTATGCCAGGATCGAGGTGGAACAAAAAGCAAGCGATGTCGAGCCAAGCGCATCTCTCAAGATCGAGCCTACACCAGATCCCGAGTCCGTGATGTAAGCATCGCAATTGCATTTCTAACCGCCACAGGAGGAGCATTCCATATGATCGGGTGAATAGACTCTCCAGGCTCCGTGTGAGAAGTACATACAACCATTCGATACTCCAATGCCCCTGCTAAGGATGCCGAAACCACGCGGGATACATAAATAGGCACATCATCAAAAACCGCCTTCGCACCGGCTTTTCGTAGGTTCCAGAAAAGCATCTGGCTCGAAACCTCATCCTGGGGTGTAGCGACTACTAACACACACAAAAACCCCTGAAATTTGATCCATTCTGCATACCCTGACTGCCAAAAGGCGAGGCTGTCCAGATCTCCCTGGCATAATCACAATCAAAAAGAACATGGCGTAGGGACTCCATCTCTCTGCCACATGCCAAACAAAGACCCGAGCCCATATTACGCTTGGCCAGCTGCTCTCCTATCGGCAAACAGTCCTGCAGGAACCCATATGAAATGGTGAACACGCGGCGGTACCGTGACTTTCCAAACATCCCGCCATACTCTGTCTGGTCCTGAGAATGATGCCGCTTGTGCCACTCAGGCAATCCACCATACAAGCTCAAGGCAAGGAAATAACCTGACTTTACTGTATACCTACCCCGGCGGTCGTAATGCCAAAGACAGAACTCCCATCTCCTATTCGCCATCGCAATCCCAGCATTAACATATATCTACCTTCCAACAAGCTCATCCACAGAAAGGAAGGTCTATTTCCTAACCATGCTGCCATAATAGTAGTACCCGGGTGGTACTTCGCATTCAGAACACGACTCGCAAGGGCCTGATGTAAATTGAAATATGAGAATGATTTATATTGTGTGACGGATGAAAAATACTAAGATAACTTATAATACGTAACTGGGGTAGTACATCATTTCTAATGCATCATTTGTTGTTATATTCCTTGCTTTAAACCTATTTACTACGATAGGAGAGACAAAAATAATGTTACACTAATAATATCGATTCAAGGACCTTTTAGCCGTTTTATCTTTTAAGTCGGTGTATTTACCTATTTTCTTAACATGTGTGATTTTAACGATTTCTCACTCTATTCTTCTTTATTTCTAGTGAAAATATTACATTTTATATGTGATGCTGACATCTATATCAGTTAATAATAAATGGTACAGTAACAAAAGGAGTATCAATATGTTGGGGGCTTAGCCGACCCCTCCCGGCCTCCCCCCTCCCCCTCCTAGCACCAAAAAAATATGGGTAATGTTAATGACACCACACCCAATATACTCGGACATCACACCTGTGCAAAATTCGACTTTTTAGAGGTCGAAATAACACATTTCGACTTTTCGGGAGTTGAAATAACACATTTCGACCTCTAAAAAGTCGAATTTTGCATGAGCTTTGGTCTTGAGTATATTGAGTAATGATGTCGATGCTGTAATACCCAAAAATATATATACTGGTAATGAAATAAGATAATACTAAAACCCATGGTCAATTTCATCATAGAAACATTAACGTGGAATGCTTTTGGGTTACCAAATGTCATTACTCAAATAAATCATTTTGGCATTAACGAACGCAAAATAAAATAAAAAATAAGAGTAATGATACGTGCACAATTTTTGTGTTACAACGTGTGATATAACCGTTATATGTACCGTTGATTGTAATGATTCTAATTAGATAATAATGTAAACTCGTCACCATCAATGGTGTGAAGACCGTTGTGACACAACGATTGAATAATATATGTATCATTACTCAAAAAAAGAATCGATGTGTAAAAATCGGTGGGTATATACCTCCAACCGGTGAAGGGAACAAGAGCAAGAAAATCAAAATATTTATATTGTACAAAAAAAATCACAATCTTTATTAAACTATAAATAAAAATAAATCATAGTCCTCATCAAAAGACTATATATATACACACACTAATTTTATGTTGGTCTTGGATCAACTTTTAGACCACCAAGTCATCAATGGACAATGGTAGCCTATGAAATTTTTTAAAATTGTAGTATTTTTCTAGAAACAAGGGACCACCAAAGTTTTGTGTATTTTTATTGGTTATGGACTACCAACAAGGATTTGGTCCATGATCAATATAAAATTTAATTTATGCTATGATGCATCATAAATAAAGCAATTATACTACCACTTGGTGTAGTTGTTGTTGCACGTACTTGCAGAAGCACCAACCTCCTGATCGTGAAAAACAACCTCTAATTAAAATTTGTCATTCAATGACATTTAAATTTTAATGCATCAAAAAGAAATTCAATTTAATGCCATTTATTCATCTCTTGTCCCTTTAATACTACTACTAATAACTAGTCATAAGAGTATACTAGGCAGGCGTACCGTGCGATGCACGGTGGACCCTGTTTTGGTTTTAGCCCGTTTGTACGTTTTTGCCGATCCATTTGCGATGGAATATATTTTATTTTTTGATACAAAACGAGGCCCGAAGACCTAAAGCAGAAACAAATCAATGTGTAGGGAGAGGCTTAACCCACTCATATTCTCAGCTAAAATAGAAATCGCATCCTCCGGAGGTTCTTCAATCGTTGACACACCCGGACCACTTTGATGTCCTTGTGCAGAATCTTGACTCCCTCTGTGTGTGTCTTTCAGATTTTTCCGCGTCGCAGTCACGACATTAATTTCAGATGGAATGTATCGAAACATTACATCGGAATCATGCTACATAGCTGACCAGAAAACGTAAGTTAAAGTTAGCTGCCATAGAATATTTAAAGGCTCGGACGTGTAGTATTCCTAAGTTACAAACAGTGTAGCACCTCATTATATTGGATAAAAATAGAACGTGCAAGCGGAATAAAGTTAGAACGACTTACCAGGGGACGGATACAAATGTTGGAATGACAATTATGTACAAATAAGATGATGCACAAAAGAAGATGAGAAGATCATGTGTTTGTGCATAATAACCTTCTTTCATTAGCTCACGCACACACAAACTCGATCATTTGAACTTTGAATAAGACAACCTGTAAATATAAATGGGAATAGAGTAGATTAGTTCAACTTCAAAGTATGAAGTATCCATCAAAATAGGATAAACAACTTATGGTATCATCCAAATAGCTTTAATGTTGGAAGCATCAAGATTTTATCGTGTACATTATGTAAGCAGACTCCAGGGGATAACTTGTTGAAAGTGATGGAAAGCTTTCTGCTTCAAGGTTTTAAGTATGACTTTTGGTGGCCTTAACTAACTACTCAGCATCGTAGCAGTTAGCCATTTGCAAAGATATGTTCAAAGGCAATGGTGCTTTTAATGAGTAAATCTATGATTATGATAACTTTTGGGAAAGGAGAATTGCCCTCAAATGTAGTTATCCTAAATAGAAATGGTAGAAATACAACGCATTCTAGTAGTAGTTATATTTTATAGTTAATATTACATCACAATGGCCAGCAAGCAGGACACAAAAACTAAACACAGATAGAGAAATGCATATAGTTATTAAATGGCCGGAGGTGTGGAGCCTACATGTTTTTCCGATTTGGTTATTAAATGCAAGAGTTGCTTGTATAGAAAAGCAATATTGAGTAACCTGAAGATGGAAATGGAGACAAAATACATACAGCAAGCTGGAGAATCTCATTCCGCTTCCTTTCTCCGCCACTAAACCCTTCATTGACATTTCTGTCCAAGAAGTCTACTTTCATTTTCAACTACTCAAGCTTGGGGATAATGTAACTATAGAACTGCACGGAAGAATAAAAGGCGAATAATTATAGATAATATCCCTATATTACCCAATAGACACAAATAACCGATATTCTAAATAACAAATGAGCAGAATAATTATATCAGGAGCAGTGAAGCCTGAAACTCACACCTAACACGTCATGCATCTGCGTGAAGCCATCGCAGATGCAGCACCACGTAAAAAGCAAAATTGAGAGGGGATAAAGACACTTTTGGTCCTTCTGTTTCACGTTTTTTTGCATTTTTACCCCAATGTTTCATCTTGACACTATTAACCTTTCGCTATGCATTCTTTTACTTTCTCTGTCCATTTTTTGCCATGTATCATGTTTTTCTGGTTGAAACATGCCGTACATTCAATGCCGGTTGTTACACACGGGGCACTTTGGACTAAAAATGTGGGGGGGAAATTGCACAGATGGGTGATTTAACTAACAAGATGAAACATTCGCGATAAAAGTGCAAAAAGTGTGAAGCAAAAGGGACCAAAAGCAAATTGAAACCACTTACAGCTAGGATCATACCTCGAGGGTTCCGAGCTCTTTCTCTCCAAGTTTTTTCATTTCGCATTATACGCCATGTTCAAGAAGGTAATATTGCTCACTCCCGGAATCGCAATGGGGGACTGGAAACTCATGAAAAGTCCCGCGAGGGCTCTATCCTCTGGAACCAAGTCTAGCAAGTTTTCGCCCTTGAATGTGACACTGCCTCCGGTAATCTCGTAATCAGGATGACCAACAAGAACCTACAATCACTACAGAAAGTATAGTAGCCAGGTTCTTCCAACTAAAAAAAATGGTTACAACTTACAAAGACGAAATGAATTGATGTTGAAGCACAAAGAAACCAAAAACTTAACAAACAAATGCAGCTAGCTAAAATTCTTTTTCACTATTATTATTTTGAAAATTTTCAATCTTGTAATGGAAACTGTTCTGAAGACTAATCTAAAAAAAAAACATGATATTAAAATAATTGATCACCTAGCAAGTAATCAATAAGGTCAAACTATATTTGATAACACGCTTTAAGGAATGTTGTTTTCATAATTTGCTGTCAAATTACACAGGTTGCTGCTATTTTTATTCTTCAAGTGTATACCAGAGATGCATCAAGAACATAATAGCAGCATGAAACTGATGAATAAACAAGGGCGTCTTTCGTGGCACCACACCAAATCTACCCTTTTTTCAACACACTACAATCCACCGTGTGAAAGCCGATTCTTTCAACCAGTTGATTGTTTCCCTTACCGTGTGACGCTAAAAACACTGTGGTGCAGCTAAAGACGCCCATAAACAAAATCTTAAACTTACAGAACGAATGAAATCCAAGAAAAATTGGATGGAAAAACAGAGAGACTAAACAAAAACGTAGAGTTCATACATTAGCAGCAACAAACACTGACCTTTGCAAAAGTGCTCCTGCCAGAACCATTCTTCCCCATCACTGCATGAACCTGTCGAATATCAACTTACGAATTCAAAATTCCAACTTTTGAAAACTGGAAACCTCATAAATTAAATGATATATGCTTAAAAGAAGCACAAATTAAATAGAAATTTATTCAACAAAAAAAAAACTCCTTTCTATGACCAGAATAAACTTCAAAAGAATTAATTCGTACCGAAGCTTTCCATCACAATGGCCGGAAAAACATGTAGGTCTAACAGAAGAAACATCACCAAAACGACACAGTATTAATTTTATGTAAAAAAAATTCGTCAACACAATTCAAGAATCAAGGCACGATTTTCCAAAGAAAAGAATCAAGGCACAATAGCATCACTAAAGAAGAAACAAAACAGGCAGAAAGTGGCAGGTTTCATTTAAGCAAAATATACCAATACACACACAGACAAAAATAAAATAAAGCAGTAGTGATATACTACTATAAGAGAAACAACGGACTGCATGTATTAGTTTCAAAAGCTCCTCATCTTCTCCTTCGTTAACTGTTAAAAAAAAAAGGACAACAAAAAGAGAAGTTTGTTAGAACTTAAAAACCATACAAAGGGGGTGACGAACTTCACAGTCTATTGGAAGCAAGAGAAGAAATCAAATATTCACTGAAAAATAACATTGTTAAAATTCCAAAACTAACGTCGCTTATGTACCAGATGGGAAACTAAATTTCAAGAACCCGACAATAAAGCTTAAACTTTCAGTATGAAGCTTCCAAATCCCTAGCTTCAGATGTTACAAACCCAATTTAACTCCATCTTCAATCTAAAATTTATCACAAAATGGAAATATTGCAGACAGTCTCTGATAATCAAATACGGTCACTCATCGTCAATTTTTCTATTAATGCGAAATCATGACTCTGAGATGGAGAAAAACTGGGGGTTAAAAAAATTCAGACCGACAACGAAGGTGGTGGTTACAGAATGGCAGACAAAGCAACCAAGAAGCCATAGACAAACAGATTACCGAGACAATTTCCAGATTGAAAAGGAGCACAGAAGAAGAGCAGAAGCAGCAGTGAAAAAAGGCAGCAGAGTAAATTACCTGAACCAGAATCAGTCGCCGGGACACCCACTTGCACAACCGCATACACCGACTGGAGAAACTATGGAAGATAAAACCGATCATCAGAAGCCCCACCCACATCTTCTAACCTTCAGTCAATCCCCTTAGTGGAGAGGATTAGTGGGGAGAAACAACGATTAGAGGGCTGCAAGGGCGGTAGTGGAGACGCAAAGCCGAAGACACCCACGTATACAGATACGCCAAGAAGAGCACGTGTACAGCGCAAGAGAAAGTGGAATGGAATTATTCGGAAGAAAGCATATACAGTATATTTTAATTAAATGGATAATGTTATCGTATATAGGTTTAGGAAACGACGTCGTTTCCTTAGCCCCCCAAAAAAAAAAAAAAAAAACCCAGAAAAGGACAAAATAGTCGTCCCCAAGTTTGCACTTTTAATAGGTACACCTATATACGATAACCGGCATACGAAATATATACTTTATGCCTTTTAATTTATCTAATATAGTTGTTAAGACATGTTGTTCGTTTTTAATCGAGGTTATAATATATCATTTCTAATACATCATTTATTGTTATTTTCTTTGCTTTAAACCTATTCATTATTATTATGTTATGAGAGATAAAAATAATGGTACGCTAATAATTAATATCGTTTCAAGGACTTTTTAGTCGGTGCATTTACCTACTTTCTTAACTAACATGTGTAATTTTGACAATTAAATCATATAAATTGGAACCAAGTGATGAGGCAAACGCACGACTAAAGGTGTTCACTTCTTTATTACATGTTTGTTGATATTACCTATAATGTATTTGTAATGGTGACTTAAACTACGCCATCTTCTTGCCCAGTATGGAAACATGTTACAGTCAAAGAATGTTTGAAGCAAATTCTTGAGAATTGGTGTTCAACGAGGCAAGTCGGCCAGGTTGATCAACCCCTCTTTGAACAAAGTCACTTTGAGATAAGTCTGTTGATGCTCGCAGAGACTTATGGAACACGTCTGGCCGCATGGTTTCTCGAGTTTTGTCTAAGTTACTTCTGGGGTATTTCAGCCATTTACTGGGTTGACTGTTAAGTCGGTTAGAGTTGGATTCCCAAGGCTATAAATACCATCTGTATTAATTATAACTCATGATGTAACTTTCTCGTGATAATAAAATATCCTCGTTTGTCCATGGAGTAGTCGGCACGTTGCCAAAAACCACGTTAAATCTGTGTTCTTCTTGTTTCTGTGTTTGTTTACTTGTTATTCTTTTATCTTTACTCACAATCACCATCACTTCTTGATCGATCCGTCATAACAAACTGGTATCAGAGCGTCCAGGTTAATCAAGAAATCTGTTCATCTGTATTAAGCAAGGTAGATTGGCACCAAGGTCATAATTGACACTAGGATTTGGAATCTACACAAGCTCTTCTGGTGAGAAAGATGTCTTCTTTAAATGTTAAGATTGACAAGTTTACAGGAAGAAACAATTTTAGTCTATGGCAGATCAAGATGCGTGCTTTGTTGAAGCAACAGGGATTATGGGGTCCCTTGTCTAAATCAACAGAAAGAAGTGATGCTGAGAGAGCCAGTCTGGAGGAGAAAGCACATTCAACAATTATGTTGTGCTTGTCAGTTGATATTATCACAGAAGTTGCCGAAGAGGACACAACAGAGAAGTTGTGGTCCAAACTTGAGAACATGTATATGACTAAGTCTCTAACCAACAAGTTGTTGTTAAAACAACGTCTGTTTAGTTTAAGGATGCATGAGGGCACTCAGCTGAGGGATCATCTAGACCAGCTGAACACAATATTGCTTGATTTAAGGAATATTGATGTGAAGATTGAAGATGAGGATGCTGCATTGATTCTACTTGTATCATTGCATGCATCATATGAGAACTTTGTGCAGTCCTTTATTGTTAGGAAGGACTCAGTTTCATTGGAGGATGTACGGTCATCCCTCCACGCTCGAGAGTTACGGCCTAAGGCATCTGATTCTGGGACATACAGTCGGTCTACTGGGTTGGTGGCAAGTGGAGTCAGTAGGGGACCAAGCCATTCTGGAAAGAAGAAATTCAAAAGGAATTCCAAGGGTCCTAAAGCTAAGGATGTCTGTAATTACTGCAAGGAGCAGAGGCATTGGAAAAAATGAATGTCCAAAGAGGAAAAAGCAGCAGGGTACTCAGCAGGGTACACTTGCTTTGGCAGAACAAGACACCAACTCTGAAAAAGATCTGGCCTTAGCAGTTTCAGAGTCAGCAGGACACAGAGATGTGTGAATTCGGGACACTGAGACATCTTATCATGTGTGTCCAAACAGGGAGTGGTTCTCAACTTATCAGCATGTGGATGGAGGCCATGTTGCAATGGCTAACAACAAGGTTTGCAAAATAGTTGGGATTGGATCTGTTCAGGTGAGGACAAATGATGGTAAATTTTGCACACTGAATGAGGTTAGGCATGTTCCACAAATGACCAAGAATTTGATATCACTTAGTCTACTGGACAACAAAGGGTTCAAGTTCAGGGGTGAAGGTGGAGTGGTGAATGTCTATAAGGGTTCAGTTGTGATTCAGAGTATCAGACAGGGGACCTTGTACATACTACAAGGGTCTATTGTATCAGTTTCTGTTGATGTTGCATCATCAGAGTTCACCAGTCACAGCTGACCAGGTTGTGGCACGTGAGATTGGGTCATATGGGTGAAAGAAGGATACAATTTTTGTCTAAGTCTGATCTACTTGGGGGGCATAAGGTCAATGAGTTGGAATTTTGTGAACACTGTGTGTTTGACTGTTTGGGAAGCTACATAGGAGCAAGTTCCCAAAAGCAATTCAAATCACAAAAGGGGCACTTGATTATGTCCATTCTGATTGTTGGGGACCTTCAAGGGTGGAGTCATTGGGTGGTCACGGGTATTTTGTGTCCTTTATAGATGATTATTCAAGGATGGTATGGGTAGTCATGATGAAGCACAAGAGTGAAGCATTCAAGCACTTCAAGCAGTGGAAGGCTTTGGTTGAGAATCAGACAGGGAGGAAGATCAAGAGACTTATAACTGATAATGGACTGGAATTCTGTTGGTTTGAGTTTGATGAATTTTGCAAGAATGAAGGCATTGCTAGGCACCATACTGTCAGAGATACTCCACAACAGAATGGTGTTGCAGAAAGAATGAATCAAACTCTTTTGGAGATGGCAATGTGCATGCTCTCTAATTCTGGTCTAGCAAGGAGATTTTGGGTAGAGGCTGTCAATACAGCCTGCTACTTAATCAATAGGGGGGCCTTTAGAGCAGTTAACGAGCCGAGCCGAGCCGAGCCGAGCCGAGCTGAGTATTGGTGGTTCGAACTCGAGCTCGTTCGTTTGTTAAATGAACAAAAAATTATTTTCGAGCTTGGCTCGTTTAAAAGATGAAATGTTCGAGCTCGTGTTCAGGCTCGGCTCGTTAAACATATTTTTTGTCTTTTGGATCGAGTTTGACTCGAATTCGGCTCAAGTTCGGTTCATTAAAATATAAAACATAAAGTGTAAATGTAAAAATAATAAGTTAGACATTAAAATTACATATATTACACAACTAAAATTACTATAAAAATATCTAAATATTATATAAATTCAATCTATAATATCTTATAGATGAATGAATGAATTATCCTCTTTTGAGTCAGGATTACTGTGAATTGATGTATTTATATAAGCACGTTCGCGAACATAATCGAACGTTCATGAACCAAGCTCGTGTTCGTTCGTTAAGCAAACGAGCCTACAATCATGTTTGAGCTCGGCTCGTTAAGCTAAACGAACAAACGACCACGAACACTAACGAGCCAAACACGAGCTTGTTCACGAGCGGCTCTGTCCGTTTAACAGCACTAGGGGCCTCACATTGGATCAAACTTAAAACACCACTTGAAGTTTGGTCAGCAAGGTCAGCAGACTATTTGGACTTAGGGTTTTTGGAAGCACTGTCTACTACCATGCCAGTGAGGGTAAACTGGAACCTAGGGCCAACCAAACACTTACAGGGAAGCTGTGACATGTTCTGAGGTATCCCAATGGCTTGTTGCTATGGGAGAAGAAATGGAGTCACTTCAGAAGAATGAGACTTGGGATCTAATCAAACAACCACAGGATATGAGGGTGGTAACTTGCAAATGAATATTCAAGAAAAAGGAAGGAATGACATCTGCTGAGGGTTTCAGATATAAGGCACGTTTGGTTGCAAGAGGGTTCGGTCAGAAACAGGGGGTAGACTATGAAGAGATATTTTCTCCAATGGTCAGACATACTTCCATCAGGGTGTTATTAGCAATAGTGGCATATCAGAATCTTGAACTTGAGCAATTGGATGTGAAGACAGCTTTTCTACATGGAGATGTAGATAAGGAAATTTATATGACTCAGCCAGAGGGTTTCCAAGTTCTTGGCAAGGCAGGATATGTTTGCAAGTTGAAGAAGTCCTTGTATGGACTTAAGCAGGCCCCAAGGCAGTGGTATAAGAAGTTTGACAGTTATATGGTTCAGCAGGGTTATAGCAGAAGTCTATATGATTACTGTGTTTAGCACAACAAGTAGGATGGTTCAATCATCTATCTGTTGCTGTATGTGAATGATATGCTGATAGCTGCTGAAAACAAGTCCGATATTCAAGATCTGAAGAATCTGCTCAAGGCTAAATTTGAGATAAAGGATTTGGGAAATGCAAAGAAAATTTTGGGGATGGAGATCTATAGAGATATGAAGCAGGGGAAGCTATTCTTGTCTCAGCAGGGGTATATTGAAAATATATTATCCAAGTTTGGCATGTCAGCTGCCAAACCTATAGATACTCCTATGGCACCAAATCTACTGTTATCTGTTGTGTTTGCTCCACAGTCAGCTGAAGAGGAAGAATACATTTCAAGGGTTCCATATGCTAGTGCATTGGGCAGTTTAATGTATGCCATGGTCTGTACTAGGGCTGATTTGGCTCAGACAGTCAGTATTGTCAGCAGTTTTATGGATCAACCTGGAAAGGAACACTGGAAGGCAGTGAAAAGGATATTCAGGAACCTTAGGGGTACATCAGATATTGGACTCGTTTATGGAGGTGGTACTCAATGTTTTGTCACAGGGTATTGTGATTTTGATTATGCCGTTGATGTGGACAGCAGGAGATCTATGACTGGTATGTGTTTACTTTGGGTGGTTCTGTGGTAAGTTGGAAGGAAACTTTATAGGGTACAATGACACTATCTACTACTGAAGCATAGTATATGGCACTGACAGAAGAGCAAAGGAAGCAATCTAGTTGAAAAGGCTAATCAATGATCTGAGTCTGCATCAAGCTAGGGTGTATTGTGACAGTCTTAGTGCAATATGTTTGGCTAAGGATCAGGTTCATCATGAGAGAACCAAGCACATTGATGTTAGCTACCATTTTCTAAGGAATGAGAGGAGGATCAAAATGGAAAAGATCTGCACTGATGTTAATCCTGCTGATATGTTCACTAAACCAGTTCCAAAGGGCAAGTTTCAGTTGTGTCTAGACTTGCTAAATATCCAAAGTCATTAATCAATCCGGGAATACTCACCATGATGATGAAATTTCGAGGTATTCAAATATGAAGACAAAGAGGGTTTCTGACACTTGGTTGTGCATCTGTTCAGTTTGCATGAAGTTGAAGTCAAGGTGGAGATTGGTAATGGTGACTTAAACTATGCTACTGGGGTCTGGTATGGAAACATGTTCTGGTCAGCAATGTATGAAGCATCTGCTGAGAATTGGTGTTCAGCTGAGGCAGGTCAGCAGGGTTAGCAGGGTTGATCAACCTGCCGAACAAGGCTGCTGGAAATAAGTCTGCTGATGCTTAGCAGACTTATGGAACACGTCTGCTGCATGATTTTCCGTGTTTTGTCTAAATTACTTCTGAGGTATTTCAGTCACTTACTGGGTTGACTGTTAAGTCGGTTAGGGTTGGATTCCCAAGGATATAAATATCATATGTATTAATTCTAACTCATGATGTAACTTTCTCGTGATAATAAAATATCTTCGTTTGTCCGTGGAGTAGTCGGCACGTTGTCAGAAACCACGTTAAATCTGTGTTCTTCTTGTTTCTGTGTTTGTTTACTTGTTATTCTTTTATCTTTACTCACAATCACTATCATTTCTTGATCGATCCGTCATAACAGTATTATCAATCTATTAATTTTTTTATATTACATTAGTACAACTTTTACTCCAATGGCTTAATTTGTATAAAAAAACCGTATATTTTATTGGCAAATGTAAAGTGGCTGCTGATTGATTAATTATACATGAGAATGAAAACCATACGTCTAATTAGCATATATGTTTTATTTAGTGTTATCAAAAAACGTTGGGGATAGATGAACACAAAGACGGTGAACCAACAAATGCTATAAATACATAATAGAAATAGTAACACTTAACAGAAGAAGATTCGGAGAATATTTTGTGTATATGCTTATTCACACTTACAATGATTGGGGTACATTGTTTATATACAACTGAATAGAAGATTCTAGATCTCTATGGTTAATTACGGTAATTAATTACAATAAATATAATATATATGCTAGTATCTACTATATTACCATCACTCAAGTAGGACGAGGGAAGAGGCCTAACTTGTCACGTTGATGTTGGAATGCGGGACGCGGTAGAGATTTGGTGAGACAGTCAATGAGTGAGTGATCCGGACAGTGCCGCGTTGAACTTGATCACGAATGAAGTGATAGTCGATCGTAACATGTTTCATTCTCGAGTGGAAGACTGGATTAGAGCAAAACTGAGTTGTCCCAAGATTGTCGCAGTAGATGACCGGAGGTTGAGAAAGAGTTATGCCGAGGTCGTGCAATAGGAATGTGATCCAATAAAGCTCAGTAGCAGCAGCAGCTACAGACCGATATTCGGCTTCGATGGAGGAGCGAGCAATAGTTGTCTGTTTCTTCGAGCTCCATGAGATGGCGTTGCGGATAAGGTAAAGGACATAAGCACTGGTGGAGGAGTAGTCATTCCTATATATTGCACGACTCTATTATTATCTCCATACATCTTGCTGCTGCTGCCTAAAAGATTTGAACTTGATAATATATATATATATATATATATATATATATATATATATATATATATATATATATAATGTGTTATCAATCCAATATTTTTTTATAATACATTAGAATTAGATCGAATAACCGAATACTTTTCATTGATTCAATAGTATTACAATGATGTCTTTATATAAGAGATTACACTAGGGATAAATTGGGAAAAACATAATGCTAATCCCTAGCCTAATGCGTGACTTGTTCCCCAAGGCTTGGCTCGGCTAATTATGCTTCAATACGCCCCCGCAATCCCATGGGAACGGGGTGGATATGGAGATTGGCTTTGAGATCATTAAAACGGACATGGCCCAAAGGTTTGGTGAGAACATTCCCCAATTGATCCTTGGAGGAGATGAATGCAAATTGAAGATTTTTCTGAGCAACCAATTCCCGAACGTGATGAAAGTCAATTTCTATGTGTTTGGTGCGAGCATGGAAAACCGGATTCGCTGTAAGGTACGTGGCACCGATATTATCACACCACAATGTCGGCGGGTGAGGGGCCTGTCGCAGCCCGTAGAGGCTCCGATTGAGCTTGCAGACATGAGAGGGAAAATCCTGGTGAATAAAGCTCCGAGGTTGATGCATATAGACATCCTTAGATAAAAATCCATGAAGAAACACATTTTGAATATCCACCTGTCGAATAACTCTATTACGAGAAACAACAAGAGATAATAAAGTACGGATAGTGACCAGTTTGTCAACCGGGCTGAATGTATCATAAAAAATCAACACCAGCTTCTTGGTGATAACCCTTAGCAATCAACCGCGCTTTATAGCTCTCAATGTGACCATCTGCATGTCGTTTAATGTGGAAAACCCATTTATTAGACAGCAAGTTATAAGACGGAGAGTACGAAACACGATCCCAAGTATCATTCTGGACCAAATCATTGAACTCATCTCTTATTGCATCCCTCCACTCATGGTGTTTTAAGGCTTCGGTAACTAAGGTGGGTTCAAGGGAATCGGTATGGACGGTGAAGGCTCGAGGAGGAGGATGACGGACGAAGTCACGCGGTAATTCTTTTGGTTTTAAAGTGTTTGTTTTGGAACGGGTAACCATGCGATGAGGAGCAGGAGATGGAGACTGTGGTTCGGGAGAGGAGGTGGAAGGAGTAGGAGACCGGGCCGCATCCGGAGATGATGGGGAGTCAGGGATAGTCGGGACAGACAAGGAGGGAGGATTTTGAGTGGGGGCCGAAGAAGAGATCACTGTTGGAGGTGGAATATCAAGCAGGGAAGGTAGCACAATTTTGGCGGGATCATAGTCTTGTGTAGTGGCAGAAGGCGTATATGGAAACGAGGACTCATCGAAGAAAACATGCCTAGAGATGTAAATTCAGCTAGAGGAGAGGTCGATCAAGACATTTATATCCATGATGATTGGGGCTGTAACCGAGGAATATGTTTTAGAGTGGAAGTCGGTTTTGTGATTATTGTATGGGCAAAGGTGAGGCCAGCAGGCGCACCCGAAAACACGGAGAAAGGAATAGTCGGGAGAGCGGTATTAAAGCGAATACTTTTCATTGATTCAATAGCATTACATTGATGTCTAAATGTAATAGATTACACTAAAGATAAACTGGGAAAAACATAGTGCTAAACCCTAAGCCTAATGCGTGACTTGTTCCCAAGGCTTGGCTCGGCTAATGATGCTTCAATAATTAGTAAAACTTTTACTCCAATGGCTTGATTTGAATAAAAAAAAAAATCCACGCATATTTTATTAGCAAATGCAAAGTGGCTGCTAATTATACATGAGAATGAAACTACACGTCTAATTAGCATATGTTTTATTTAATGTTATGAAAAAAGTTGAACGACGGTGAACCAACAAATGCTATATATACCAAATAGAAATAGTAACACTGCTGTTATATATAATGGTTGTGGTATAATAAGTTATTACGTACATCATCAATTATGATATTGTAAGACACAATCATAGATACCGTGTGAAGCCAGCATAACGAAATGTGTAAATAGATATCATACCAATCGTTGTGCCATTGTCGTTGATTA
This sequence comes from Gentiana macrophylla, assembly GCA_026214975.1. Taxonomy (NCBI): domain Eukaryota; kingdom Viridiplantae; phylum Streptophyta; class Magnoliopsida; order Gentianales; family Gentianaceae; genus Gentiana; species Gentiana macrophylla. The sequence goes on along the minus strand of CM047807.1, from coordinate 132,001,561 downwards.
TGGTAGAATCATCACAATTACTTAAAGAAATAGATTCAGAGAGGGAAATTTTTACATGGTGTCTTTATGTTGTGCGGAGACACACACTGTCGAGGATATATTATCTACGGATTAATATTTGTAATTGTATTTTATTATTATTTATTGTCTTGGAGCCCAAACCATTGTATCACTATATAATCACCTTGTACTCAAATATTCTTGATATAGTGAAATACCACAAATTACCATTGTTCATATTATGTTATGGTATCGGAGCTATAACGATCTTCTCCTGTGTTAATACCGATATACCCACTTTTTTAATCAAAACATAAAAAAAAAACCTGCGCAGCAAAAAAAAAGACCCTAGCCGTCGTCTTCCCCAGCATGTCGTCCACCACTGCAACTTCCGGCGTCACGGCTGCTGCTCCTCGGCTGCCATCCTTCACCCCTTCTTCTGCTGTTCAGATCACTAAATTGAACTGCCATAACTACATCCTTTGGCGAGCACAAATTGTGCCCTATCTACGCGATCAAGGTGTTTATGGGTTTGTTGATGGCACAACTCCGGCACCTGCCAAAACCATCACCGGCGCAGATGGAACCTCTTCTGCAAACCCTGATTATGATGAATGGCTCAAAACGGATAACTTAATTCTGAGTACCATCACCTCCTCCTTGACCGAAGAGGTGTTGATGCAAGTTTACACCGCAACTACCGCTGCCGGAATATGGTCAGCCCTGCAAAAGTCGTTTGCATCCCAAAGTCAAGCCCGCTTGGTCCAATTACGTGCTGACTTTGCTGCAACTCGCAAAGATGATCTCACTGCTGTTGCTTATTACTTTAAACTCAAGAATATAGCTGATGAATTGGGCTTGGCAGGTCACCCGATCGGAGATGACGACTTCATCGCCTATCTGTTGGCGGATCTCGGAATATGACGCACTAGTTACCATGATTGTTGCTCGCGATTCGATCTCCATTGATGAATTTTATGCTCTTTTTCTCACGTCCGAGTCCAGGCTGAACCATCACAAACCCACGGTCATCCCCTCCGGTTCATCTACTCCGGTGGCTGCCCCATAGGCCAATCTTGCGCGTGTAATCGTGGGCTCCAACTATCGCCAGCGAAGCGAGCTCATGGCGGCCCCTCCAACCAACCGTGGCCCCACCACCATCGTGGGTTGTGGTGGGCCGCGGTGGTCGTGGCCGAGGCCGTCCTCAGTCAGACCCATCTACTGTTTGTCAAATTTGTGCAAAGACTGGTCATTCTGCAAAGGATGCTATTATCGCTATGAGCAACCTAATGATCCCGCCGCCATTCAGCCGCCTTCGAGGTCTCCTCACCCACCTCAAGCTTATGCCACTCAACCGTATCTCCAACCCGCCACTGATTGGATTGCAGACACTGGAGCTACCCATCATCTCACTCATGACTTTCGCAATCTTAATATCTCTTCTGAGGATTATGACGGTCCCGACAAGGTCCGCATAGGTGATGATTCAGGTTTTTCTATATCTCATTACGGTTCCTCCTCGTTCCCTACACCTACCCACACCTTTCACTTACGTAACATACTTGTCTCCCCTTCCCTCACCAAGAATCTACTTTCGGTAAGTAAATTTTGTGCTGATAACTCCGTTTATTTCGAATTTCACGCTACTTACTTTCTTGTGAAGGATCATTCGGGTCACGTCCATCTTAGAGGCTCAGTACGGGACGGCCTTTACCATCTTTCTCCCAACCTTGGTTGCTCTCCAGTTCAAGCCCATGTCGTCGCCTCTGGTCCCTTCAAAAAATGGCACTTGCGTCTAGGTCACTGCTCTCATCAAGTGCTCCGTCAAGCTTTAGGTCGTGTTTCCATTTCTGTTCCAAATAAAGCACCCACCCACGTGTGTGCGCCGTATCAGTTAGCTAAAAGTTGTCGACAACCACTTTATACTTCTGAATTTACGTCTTTTGCACCTTTGGATTTGATTTTTTCCGATGTTTGGGGACCGTGTACTGAACCCTCTCTTTATGGCAATTATTATTATGTTAGTTTTTTGGACGATTATACAAAATTCTTGTGGTTATTTCCGATCAAACTCAAGTCTGACGTCAAAAGAATATTTCCTAATTTTCTTGCCCAAATTGAACGCCAGTTTAACACCAAATTAAAATCTATTCAAACTGATTGGGGGGGAGAGTATCATCACGTCTCTCAATACTTTGCCCGCTTAGGCATCCAACACCGTCTCTCGTGTCCTCATACCCACGAACAAGTCGGCGCCATCGAAAGCCATCACCGTCAAATTGTAGAAATGAGTCTGTCCTTACTTGCTCACTCTAACCTACCATTAACATATTGGGAAGATGATTCTGTTACTGCTACCTATATTATTAACCGCCTCCCTACCCCTGTCCTAGATGGTAAGTCTCCCTATGAGGTTGTTTATAGACGTGTCCCGGACTACTCCTTCCTCCGTGTCTTCGGTTGTGCTTGCTGGCCTTACCTTCATCCCTACAATCACCACAAAATGGACTTCCGCTCCAAATCCTGTATCTTTCTGGGCTACAGCCCATCCCACCATGGCTATAAGTGTCTTGATTTGTCGACGGGTCGTGTTTACATTGCCCGACATGTCATCTTTGACGAGAACTTGTTTCCTTACACTCCGAGTCCTACTCCTCTTTTTCTATCCCCATTGTTGTACCCCTCCCTACTTCCCTTCCTACACTCGACTCCCCACCTTCGGCCTCCATCACCCCACCCACCCCACCTTCGGACTCCACCAACCAACCTACACCCCTTTCGTCACCACCCTCCTCCCTGTCCGAGTCACCCTCTCCCCAAACCACCCCTACTCCACCTGCCCCCGACCCTCCTCAACGGCCACACCACATGGTTACCCGTACCCAAACTAACACTCTTAAACCCAAAGACCATCCGGACTTTATCCGTTATCCATTACCCAAAGCCCTCCTAAGCTCAGCCACCACTGACCCCACCTCCTACACCGAGGCCTCGAAATCTGCTGTTTGGTGTGATGCTATGTGAGAGGAAATTAATGCTCTCTTACGCACCAACACTCGGGATTTGGTTCCTGCTCGTCCTCACATGAATATCATTGGTAATAAGTGGGTGTTTCGCACCAAGCACCATGCGGATGGTCATATTGAGCATCACAAAGCACGTCTGGTGGCCAAAGGTTTTCCCCAAACTGAGGGCATTGATTTTTCGGAGACATTCAGTCCGGTTGTCAAACCGGTCACTATTCGGATCCTTTTATCACTTGCAGTCTCTCAGGGGTGGTCCCTTCGGCAGGTTGACATCCAGAATGCCTTCTTACATGGAAAACATGTTGAGCCGGTCTACATGCAGCAGCCTCCGGGCTTTGTCCAACCTGACTACCCGGGTTATGTGTGTCGCCTTAAGCGCAGTTTATATGGTTTACGCCAGGATCCTCGGGCTTGGTTTTCTAAATTTATCGCTGCTCTCTCTAGCTTTGGTTTTATGGGATCCACAGCTGACACCTCGTTATATATATATTCCTCTGCAGGGCATCGGATTTTTGTCCTTATTTATGTTGATGATATCATTATTACTAGCACTTCTTCATCTCTTATTGAGCAGGTTATTCAGTATCTTAGACGTCAGTTTCCTGTCAAAGACCTTGGGTCTCTCAATTATTTTTTAGGGGTTGAGGTGTTATCTTCCCTGCAAGGCCTCTATCTGACTCAGAGGAAGTACATTGTTGAGCTCTTACAGTGTGCTGCTATGACAAAGGCCAAACCTTGCCTAACACCTATGTCTACATCCACTCGGTTGTATCAGGATGCCAGCCCGCTGTTCTTTGATCCGACACTATATCGCGTCATTGTTGGTGCTCTTAATATCTTAGTTTTACGAGGCCTGACATTGCCTTTGCTGTTCACCGTTCCAGTAAATTCATGCAACGACCCACAGAGGCTCACTAGATGGCAGTGAAGCGTATCCTGCATTACCTAAAGCACACAATTTCGGATGGTTTGTTCTTCTCCTGGGCTTCTCGACCTATCCTTCATGCATACTCAGATTCGGATTGGGCTGTTGATCCGGATGATCGTCGGTCTGTGGGGGCGTATTGTGTTTTCTTTGGCTCTCACCTGGTCAGTTGGCGTGCTAAACAACACTTGACAGTTTCAAAGAGTAGTACTGAGGCTGAGTATAAGATGCTGTCCAATACCGCTGCTGAACTTCAGTGGCTCTGCAGCCTCTTGGTTGATATGGGTGTCTCTCTTCCATCTCCACTCGTTTTGTGGTGTGATAATATCGGTGCCACGTATCTTGCTCACAACCCTGTGTTCCATGCTCGCACCAAACATATTGAGATCGATTTCCACCACGTTCGGGAGTTAATTGCTTCCAAAAAGCTTTCGGTCTCCTTTTTAAGCTCCAAGGACCAAATTGCTGATGTTATGACGAATCCCTTAGGCAATCCGCGGTTTTCAGTATTAAAGACCAATCTCCGTGTTCACCAGTTATCCACAGGATTGCGGGGGCGTGTCGATGATATATTATCTACGGATTAATATTTGTAATTGTATTTTATTAATATTTATTTATTGTCTTGGAGCCCAAGTCATTGTACCACTATATAATCACCTTGTACTCAAACATTCTTGATATAGTGAAATACCACAAATTACCATTGTTCATATTATGTTACTGTTAGAATTTAGGACCCTCAGGGATTAACGCGGATAACAGATTGCAATAATCAATATGCAGATGAGAAAGCATAAATCAGACAAGAAACAATAACACAGGATTTAACGTGGCTTCCGGCAAATGCCGACTACTCCACGGACAAAAAGAGGAGAATATATTATCACTGGAGATTTCCTTTACAGACTCTGCAAATGTTCTAGGTTACAACAGACGTGTATTTATAGCCACAAAAACTTGACCTAGTCGCCATAAAGACATACTAGCATAATGACTAAAAATACCCTAGATGTGGACCCCAGCTCCAGCTGTTATCCACCAGAATGTAACCATGCTGACATTCACTCAAACTGAGATTTTCCCAAAACTGACTTTCCAATGCTGACTTCTGCTAAAGCTGACTTTCCCAAAGTCGACTTACGGTAAAGTGATCTTCCGCAAAACCGACTTACGCCCAAAGTCGACTTACGCTCAAAGCTCACTTTTGCTCAGCTGACATTACTCAGCTGACTTTTCTCAGCTTAGTACTAAACTCAGTTTAGTACTCAGCTCTAAAGAAGAGGTCAAGTCACATTTCCTAACAAATCTCCATATTGACTTGAACTCTCGTTCAAATAGATGTATAACCAGATGTACTGTACCAGACGCATTCGTCAAAGCCAGATGTACTGTACCAGATTCCTCCCAATCTTCAGACTTGATTGAGTTGAGAACAGATGTGATCAACTTGATAACCAGACAAGATGTGACTACCATATTCAGATGTAATCACCTCAGTTGAGCACACTCAGCTGAGTTCTTCAGATTCAACTTCAACCAAACAGATTGCAGATTCAGTTTCAGATTCCGAGCTGACCAGATGTGAACACAACTGACTCCAAGTTAGACTTCTCCAGATGAGAACACCAACTCAGACATGTTCACCAGATGTTCAGCTGACTTTACTCAGCCAAACATATCGATTTGTCTTACTCAACCGACTTCACTCAGATTGAGGCTTCTGGCTCTGAGATGCAGAACCAGTATGAGACATGTTCAATGAGACTCACAGACGCCACTCCACCGACAGATGGACTCACCGACTTGTTATTCAAATTACTTCCCAGACTTGAACACTCCACTCTACAAAACTAACTTTCACTCAGCTTGTACTAGATCAGCTGAGCCTCACTCAGCCAATCCCAGATTTTTGGTTCCACTTAGATTCAGCTCTTGATTCTTCAGGTTTAGATGCACAACTAAGTGCCAGATTAGTGTCGACTGTTCTCAGCTGAGTTCTGCAAACTCAGCTGAGTATGGACCTGAAGCTCCACCTGCTTGTCAACACTCCAGATTCAGATTCACACCATATTTGCATTAGGGTCTTTGGAATCACCCTTCTTGAATGTCTTCTTTCCAGGACTTCCATTCCCTTTGCAACTACTACTAGCAATTAAACCAATTACCTGATTGTCTGTCCCTGTGCCAGCAGAATTATGCCTTAGCTCTCGATTATATAGAGATGCTCTAACATCCTCCAATGACACTTTGTCTCTCCCAACAATAAAAGACTGCACAAAATTCTCATATGATCTTTGGCAAAGGACACCAACAAAATTAAGTCAGCATCATCATCTTCGATCTTAACACCAATTACTCTTAAATCAAGCAATATTGTGTTCAGCTTTTCAAGGTGATCTCTAAGAGGCATTCCTTCATGCATCTTTAAACTGAACAGACGTTGCTTCATAAGCAACTTGTTGGTCAACGACTTTGTCATATATAGACTCTCAAGCTTCACCACGACCTGCTGCTTTAATCCTCTTCACAGAACCGGTGATAACATCATCGATATAAGCACAACAAAATCGTTGAATGTGCCTTCTCTCCGATTGGCCATCTCAGCGTTTTCAGCATCCACTGCCTTTGACAATGGAGCCCAAAGCCCCAGTTTCTTCAACAGAGCACGCATCTTGATTTGCCACAGATTGAAATTGTTCCTTCCTGTGAATTTATCCATCTCTACATTTAACCCAGACATCTTGATCTTTCCAAAGAACAGAACTTTTATCACAAAATCCGAGCACCGGTGAAGGTCTTGGTGAAGATAAAATTTTGGTCAAACAGATTGATTCCAAAACAGAATCTCAGACTCCCTGATGATAACCTGAACGCTCCGATACCAATTTGTTAGAATTTAGGACCCTCAGGGATTAACGCGGATAACAGATTGCAATAACCAAGATGCACACGAGAAAGCATAAATCAAACAAGAAACAATAACACAGGATTTAACGTGGTTTCCGGCAAATGCCGACTACTCCACGGGCAGAAAGAGGAGAATATATTATCATCGGAGATTTTCTTTACAGACTCTGCAAATGTTCTAGGTTGCAACAGACGTGTATTTATAGCCACTAAAACTTGACCTAGTCGCCATAAAGACATACTAGCATAATGACTAAAAATACCCCAGCTGTGGACCCCAGCTCCAGCTGTTATCCACCAAAATGTAACCATGCTGACATTCACTCAAACTGAGATTTGCCCAAAACTGACTTTCCAATGTCGACTTACAGTAAAGTCGACTTTCCCAAAGTGACTTACAGTAAAGTGATCTTCCAGCAAAAGCGACTTCCGCCCAAAGCTCACTGCCTAAAAAGTGACTTCGCTCAAAGCACATTTTTGCTCAGCTGACTTTGCTCAGCTTAGTACTAAACTCAGTTTAGTACTCAGCTCTAAAGAAGAGGTCAAGTCACATTTCCTAACAGTTATACACAAAAAAAAACGGGTGTATTCATACCATACGGAGCATCACGTAAAAAAGAAGAAAAAAAAAAGGAAAGGAAAACACTAGTTATACAGCAAAATATTAACAGTAAAGTTATACGATGCATGTGATTAAGACGAGAACTACATCAATTATTATAGGAAAATGATATTTGCACTACATAATATGTGTAGCGCACATTCACTACATATTTTCTAATCATTGATAAAAGTATAGGGTCATTGATTAAAATATGTCAAATCATAATGTATTGATAAAAGTTTGCAGTGAATGTGTTGTGAAGCGGTGATATATTATGTCTCACACGCAACATGTACGACGAGAACTACTCTATGATTTAGAATTGGAAAATGATTTTGACACAGAATTTCTGTGTCAAAATCTCCCGAAATGAGTGATTGTGTAGTCCAAAATTTTTATGTTATTTTGTTTTCTTTTTAAGTGTTAAAATATATGATTATAAAATGTTACGTGAATGAATTCTATATACCAATTCTGTGCCTAAATCACTATCCTTTATAATTACACTCTGTGGCTGCATTGTACCGAGAAAACAAAAAGCATTTCTCTCTCACTCCTTTCTCTTCCGGTCACTCCATAAATATTTGCTTTAGCTTCTCTCTTGTCTGGCTCTCTCTGCATTCATCCTAGCAAGTACTCTTCTTTTCCTTGTTGATTTCCCTTCTTTTTCCATAATATTCATCAAGAAATATATCCCTCGCCCCCCTCTCTGCGTCTAAAGCAAAAAAAATACTTTTTTTTTTTCTTTCTTGCTTCAGTACTTGGCTCACAAATCAGCTGAAGAAATATACCCATCTGCATATAAAGGTTTAAAAAAAATTGTTGCTAAAGGTAAAACATTTTTTTTTTCCTTTTTTTGCTTCAGTACTTGACTCACAAATCAGCTGAAGAAATGAAAATCTATGTGTTTAGTTCTGGGCTCCTTATATATATATGCATCTTGGATAGGGGTTTTCTAAATTTATATATATTTTTCAGATTTCTAGTTCATTTTAATTGGGTAGTAAAATATATTGAAGTGATATATATTTTCCAGATTTCTAGTTCATTTTAGGTAATAAAATATATTGGAGTGATTAATCTTGGTATATTAGGTGCTAAAGAAAAGTAAACAATACCTTTTTTTTTTAATCTTCAAACTCCTCTTTAATGATCCCCAGCAAAACAACAGCCTTATTTCTTCTCTCACATGCAGCTATACTCTGCTGCTGTTGCATTTTGATTCAGCTGCATGATTAAAACCGTTGCACCAGAAAGGAAATAGTTCCGTACAGCCATGAACTTGATATGTAATATAATAGTATAAAATTCATAAAGTAGATCTTGATTTGATTTACACTCTGTGTGGCTGCATTGTACTCAAAAAACAAAAATCATTTGCTTATATAGCTTCTCTCTTGGCTCTCTCTGCATTCTTCCTAGCTAGTACTCTTTTGTTTGTTAGTTTCCATTCTCTTTTTTCTTTTTCTTTTTTTCCTCTCTACTTCTTACTCATCTAATATATATCTTGGATTTTTTATGCAGAGGAAAAAAAAAAAAACCATAATATTCATCAAGAAATCCATCTGCATCTAATTAAAGGTAAACCTTTATTTTTTTTTTTTTTTTTTTTTTTTTTTTTTTTTGCTTCAGCACCTGGCTCACAAATCAGCTCAAAAATGAAAATCTGATATGTTTAGTTGGGGTTTTCTAACTTTATATATATTTTCCAGATTTCTAGTTCATTTTAGGCAGTAAAATATATTGGAGTGATTAATCTTGGTATATTTTATTAGGTGCTCAAAAAGTCACTTTCTAGGTTTTGGTTGGTTGGTGAAAAGATATGTTGTTCTAAATTTGGATGAATCATTCATTCTACATTTGGGTGTACGTCTTGTATTAATAATTATTTGCTGGGTTTAAATCTGGGCTTCATATATATATATATGGAGATCTATCTATCTATCTCCATCTTGGTGCAGCTGATATATTAAAAGATATGACCTTTTGATCTTGTTTTGATTTTGGTACGTACATCTATTATATTGCTTGCTGGGTTTGGGTTTAAATCTCTGCTGCTGGGCTTCAGCCTTCATATATATGGAAATCTATATATATATTATCTTCATGCATCTTGTTGCTGCTGCCTGCTGGTGCTTAAAAGATTTGACCTTGACCTTGTTTTTTTGTGCATCTTCTATGATTGATAAGGCTTTGTTTGTTGCTTTCATATCTTTATAATTTATTTGTTTTTCAATCCATTCAAAGTATCATTATTTTTTTTTTGAACTAATCATTATTTAATTAGAAAATATTTGTTCATCATACATAATATCCGTCCGTACGCGCGTACCCGCAACAACAAAGTAGTACTGTTTATTATATATATATTCCCTTTGCACATTCTGTTATCATCACCCATAGTATCCATGGTTAGAGAATATAAAATTAAAAACCAGCAAGTATATATATATTAGGGCAACTCAAATGTTTTTTACCTGCCCTTTACTTTTTCACATTATTACACTTTTGGTATAATGTATAGTACGTATTTGATGATTGCTTATTTCTGAACAACAACAACAACAACAATAATAATAATAATAATAATAACAACAAATAATTATATTACGTATATATAACAAATGATAAAACATAATATTTGATTTGCATCAAATGACAAAAAGAGGAGATATATTACTCTCCCCACCCTCACGTACATAACTTCACGTGGTCCCGGACCCGGTGAGCCAGCCTGCAGCATGAGAGCAGAGGATTGTATCAAAAAGTGAAAAAGCATGAGAGCAGAACCAAACTCCTCTTCCTCTTTAAATCAATTACAACAGAGCCCTATTTTTCTCCTAGACCAACCTGCTTTCTTTTCTCTCGCTCAGTAAACACTTTTATATCATCATTGTCCTTCCCCTCTCTCTCTCCTCCTTCATTTTGAACTGTGAAACCATTTTGGAGTTTTTTTTTTTTTTTTTTTTTTTTTTTTTTTTTGCTTTTCTCGATCGAGCTTCTTCGATCTTTGGAGATTAATTGTAGACCGACTGGGGTATGCTATGCCATGTTTTTATTTTAATTTGTACGTAGTCCTTTATTCAATATTGTATTTTTGAAATTTTTGTGTGGAAACAATTAATGCTTTGAGGAAGCTATTTGTGGAAGGAACTGGGTTTCTTCAAGAGTGATTTGTTTGATATTTGTACGTGGTGTGTGTTGGTTAATCAATGGGTGTGTTATTTGTGTTGTTTTATGTATTAATTATGATGTGTACGTAGCTTGGTTTTCTAGCTGGGTTAACTGGGTTAATTAATTGGTGAAAGAAAAGATTTGTTCTTTTTCTACTTGGATGAATCAGTGTGGTCTGTCTCTCTGCTATGTTATTGTTTGCTGGGTTTTCTGGCCTCAATTCATCTCCATGCATCGATCTTGCTGCTGCTTAAAAGATTTGACCTTTGACCTTGTTTTTCGTGCATCTTCTATGATTGATTGATTACCCTTTGTTTGTTTGTTGCTTTCATATCTTTTCTTTTAGAGCACTGCTACAGCCATTACATAATGTGTCGCGTCAGTATCGCGGGTGATCTGCTGTTGATTGATCGGTGTTAGATCTATATTATAATATAGATCTAACACCGTCAACTCAACGCACAGATCACCCGATAATGGATGATGCATATACATATGTAATGTTTATTATCATTTCCGTTTCTTTTAATTTATTAAAAGTACCAGTAGTAGTAGTAGTAGTGTTTGCCATACATTCCTTTTGCACCTTTTGTTATCACCGATACTATCCTATTTTAATTTATGGCTTGAGAATAAAATCAATTAAAAATTAGCAGGTATATATTAGATCAACTTAAATGTTTTTGACTTTTTTCCCCTCTACTTATTCAAAATATTACACTTCTTTATTATAGTACTATATACCTATATCATTCAAAGTGAACATACATATTTCTATAATATTAGCATCCCGGCCATATACGGCCACAACACATAGTTTATTCAAATTACTAGAAAAGAAATTGTGATTCTTTTAAACAAATAACTACATGATTTGAGCAAGTCATGCAGCTAAATTAATATGAGCCGAGTCTTAAATCTTATTGAAACAACAAATAACACTCGTATATGAAAGCTTTTTATATAGTAATTATCGAGTTTTAATTTGTTTCGGAGCTAAGTATTAATAAACATTAGTAATTAGATTCCTAGCTATTTGTGTCACATATAACTAATTTTCCTAAACAATATATCGGACGTATATATGGATACGAATTTTCAAAAAAAAATTTCGAAAAGTGATAGTGTCATAATAAAATAAATACATTAATTATCATAACACATTTCTTACACTATTGATTATGATGTCGGATACATTAATTCCTATTGGTCACATAAATATCATTGGTGGTGTAAAACTATGTTGTAGTACTTTTTGTTGCGGAACAAACATTTTCCTTCCCTAAATCGCGGTTTAAATGCCAAAATTAAAAAAAAAAAAAAAAAAAAAAAAAAAAAAAAAAAAAAAAAAATCACACCTACTTTTCTTTGAGTTTGTCTTAAGGTACTTAATAAATTGTACTTTCTCAATTAAAAAATGTTTAAAGAAATAGTTTTTTCTAGTGAATTTTTTTTAGAATTGTCAGTGAAAATTTAATTTCTAGTTCATTTTAGGTAGTGAAATATATTGGAGTGATTAATCTTGATATATTAGGGCTCAAAAAGTCACTTTCTAGGTTTTGGTTGGTTGGTGAAAAGATACTTTGTTCTAAATTTGGATGAATCATTCATTCTACGTTTACTTAATAATTTGTACTATCATTTAAATAGTGTTTAAACAATACCTTTTATTTTTTAATTATTTTATGAAATTAGTTGATATAGAAAGGTTGGAAAGTTTCCTATATTAAGAATATTAAGCTGAGAATGGTACAGCGTATAGCCCATATATATATATATATATATATATATATATATATATATATATATATATGATGATGATGCCACAACTGTGCCTTGCTTGTGATAACAAAAAGGGATGTGTAACGATGATTATTATTTCTTCCTTGGAAGTCCAAAGTCTGAAACCGCTCAAGACAAAAAAAAAAAGCTGGAGTATGTATTCACTCAATTTTAGCATTTTGGTTTAAAAGTGTATCGTAGATTTTATTGTGACCATTTCGTTTATAAACAACAACAAAAGAATAATAATGGAAAACTCAAACTAATATCCCACATATATAGGTTAGACTAAACATTTATATATGAGACGTGTGGTTAATTAGACCTATTGATTCCAAATTGTTCTTTAATAATCAACCAGTGTAAAATTATGTTGTGATCATTTTATCGTTGGATATATATATATATATATATATATATATATATATATATATATATATATATATATATATATATATATATATATATATATATATTCGAGTGATGTTATATCTATGCACAACGATTATCAGACGTCTAACGAATGTCACAACACACATCCACGTTTGATTATTATGATGGATCTACATGTTAATTAATCAAGTGTGAAAAAATATGTCGAGTTACTTGTTGTGTCACAAACACCGGTATTAGTGTTTGTCATTTCAAATTGACCACGAGATATCATCATCATATAAACATACATCGTGTGTATATATATATATAAGATGAAAGATACTATAACGTACAAAGAAACACATATCTCATAATGATCTGCATCAAAAGACAAAAATATATATATTACTCTCCCGACCCCACATACATAACTTCACGAGTCCCGGTGAGAGAGCATGAGAACAGAAGATTGTGCCCAAAAAGAAAAGAAAAGGATACGGCCGACCGTTGTGCCTGTATCATTAATCATAAAGAACATAGACTTTAATTAATGCATATAATATTCCTTTTCCTCCCCCATTGAGTTTATTCATTACTTATCATAAATATCATTATATTAAATTATTATATATTCATAGATTATTGATTACTAAATAGTATATAGATCAAAGTAATGTTGGTTACAAATATGCATCGAGAGTATAACACCATGTCAGTATTCTTCATAAAGTTTACCATTATTGTTCGTGCTATAAACGCATTAACAAAATATCATTGGATAGTCATTTAATCGATTCATTTTCAATATATATATGTATGTTTTTATTGATGTGGTTCTTATACTTAATTTTCTCATTTAATTTGCCCATTTTGTCATACACGACAATTATGGATAGGTGTAAGAAAGAGCAATAACTATAATACGAAAGTTGATGGTTTTATAAGTTTCATTATCTATATGGAAAGGGCAGCAACAGTGAGAAATAATTAAATTGAACTTAGGTGGTACTACTTTTGCAACCAAGAGCTTTTAAATCCAACATTTCGAAAAATAAGTTAAAAAAATCTAATGACTATAAGGAATTAAATCCTAAAATTCATCCGTCTTAGTCATAAACAACATGTTTATCTTTGCTTTAACAACCTAAGCAACTAAACCAAGAAAACCCTTTGCAATAATTAATTTCTCTCAATAAAAATTTGCTAGCCTTTTAGGGATTTTTTTTTTTTTTTACTTGGGCCATTTGAGCTCCAAATGAATCCTGCCTGGTGGTATGACCTGGAAATTTGGAAATACGAATTTCATGTACCAAGAATTAATGGGATATTATTGACTAATATAATGGTGATAGAAAAGGACGACATGATATGAACAAACAACAATGTAGATCGAACTATTTGTTGTATCTATATATCATTGCTTGCTACTTATGAATGTCATTTTCGATTTATTTTTTTCGCATTTGCCCTTGTATATTTTTCCAAGATTCTGATGAGGCCTAGCTAGTATATACTATTATTTTTCATTCGCATTTTAATTATTACTACGCACACTTATATATGTTAACCTTGCTCAATGTGACAGGTTATCTTGCAACTATATATATATAATCCGGCCACCTTTGTTAGAGCCCGCCCAAACGTACAAACCGTGTATACTTGTAGTGATTACTTCACTCCCGGCCGCCATCGATCCATAAAATTCTTTAGTGAGGTAATACCGATTTAAAAATTAATGATCAGATGTTATAAATTTTGCACCATTAAATATAAAATACACTTAATTTCATTATGAATGATGATATGTATAGTTAAGTAATAAGGATCGGTTGGATGAATAATAATTTATGAGATTAGATTAGATGAAACAGGGTAAGAAATTCTCCCCTAATAATGATGAGTGAATGATATGGTATAGTTAAGTAATCCTGATTTTCGATCAAGATTTTTGAAACGAAAGAAATCGATACATGAAAAAGAACTTCTTCTCATCTCAAAGGAAATGTATGAAACACAATAAGAAGAATATATATATATATATAGCAAAACTGAATAGAACAGAATAATTAAGCTTACAGATTAAACAATATCTAATACTTCATTCATTTATCCAAGGATTAAGTTACAAAGACAGACTGGGAAACACAATGTATATTGTAGAAGTAGTTAGTCTAAAAATAGTACGTAGTTAATTAGTGTTGGAAGGACTGGTTCCTGATCGAGCTCGAGTAAACAAACCAAATGAAAGAGATGTGTTCGGATCCTTTCGATCTGGTGTGTAAATATTCTGTTTCTTGCTCCTCTCTAAAACTCTGCTAAAAGTGCATTGAATTTGTTAGTCCGCGTAAGGGCCGGTTCTTGCTGCTGCCAAAGTTGAGGCTTGAAAAATGGTTATTTGCTTTAATTTGTAGGTTTGCTCTGCTCTGCTTTGCTGTGTACACCTTAGGCCGTGATTTGGAGCTAGTACCTGTTCTCTGCTTTGGAAATACGTACAGGTATGGACATTCATGGATCCTTGTTTGTTTAACACTTTAACTAGCCAGCAACATGTTTTTTTTTTCATACTTTGCTTAGAACATGATGAATATGCCTAGAACGTTCATCTTACGTCAATATTTTGTTGTTGATAGAATTGATGTTAATAACGTAAAAACTGTTTTACAGTGATATTAGTGACGTTAAATTTGTGTACACGTTGATAATATTGACATAAACATGGTTTTCATGTCGATATTATCGACGTGATTATAATTTGTACGTCCATCCATTTTTAACGTCAATACTCATAGCCTTGGAGAAAAGTTATTATGCAACGGTGATTGATGAGTGATACCAAATGGAGCGGTGAGATGTGTCCACCCTACACACCTACTATGTGAGAGTGTGTGTGTAAAATTCATCTCACACCTCCACTTGGTATCTGTTGTATAATAACTTTTCTCAATAGCCTTGTACCATTTTTAATAGGCTTGTATGATTTAATGTTTAATATTATAATTTAAAGAAATACATAGTATAATTTAATATGTAATAGCCTTGTGATTACTATTTAGTATAATCTAATGTTTAATAGCCTTGCATAATATAATTGCCTTAGCCTTTTTAATAATTTAATAGCCTTAGTATAATCATGTACTAGTTATAGCCTTGTTAATTAGTATATATGTTAATAGCCTTGGTGTATGTATGTGCACATATATTGACAATGTAACTGAATAATTACGATGATGATGAATAATACATAAACGAAACAACAACAATAACATCTACGAATTCCGTTCAGCATTATGGTGAAGCCTCCACCCGAAAGCGAGGTTCTTGTAGGTCTAGGTTGTTTTCGATTCCACTCTTTCCTTTTCACCAGTTATGGCCTTCCTCATGCCTGCAAGAAATGAGATCCTATAGGATAGCTCGTAGAGGATTTGTAGGTTCTCTTATTCATCTCTCCACTCAGCAGCTTGGTAAAGCCTCAGCCGGAAGTGAGACATCCTCTAGATTCGATATTTAAGTGCCGTTTCGCTGGACTTGTCCGGCATCTTGATCACTCCTCTCGTCGTTATGGCGAATGTATTACCGCGGTACCTTTAAACTTTTAATAACCAACAATGCAACAAATGATACAAATTTTAAAAGACAAAACTTCACTGTCAATTTGAAAGAAATACCTATACGCACATCATGTTTATAATAATATTACCATCCGAAGTTCTAACGGTTTATATGAAAAGGAATACGACACGATGCTTACATATATGCACCTATATGCGTATTTCTTTTTGGAAATGCAGTATCCTTGTGGCAAAGGTTCATTTTCATTAAGATATGTGATAGTTTGGTGGGTTTTATTTTTTGTTTCTTTCAACAAAAAGTTTGTAATTCTTTTAGCATCTTGTTGATATATGAAAAATACTTGGTTGTTCGCACATAATGTTACGATCCGAAGTTCTAACAACTTTTATGAAAGAGACACGTTTTTCTGAGTATTCTTTCTAACTCTCTGCGTCTCTGTTCTAACAATATTTTTCTTTCTTGCTTTTTTAGTAGCACTGTTTGGTTTGCTATATATTCCGTTTGCACATTTGGTTAACACCAATACTATCCAATTTTAATTTATGGCAGGAGAATATAATTAAAACCAACAAGCTTAAGTATATATAATTAGGGCAACTAAAAAGTTTTTTACTTTCCCCTTACTTATTCACAATATATATTACACTTCTTTAGTATTATATATATATAGTACGTATTTGATGATTGCTTATTTCGGGCCGGCACACCAAAAAAACAATACATAGTTTTATAATATATTAGCATCACGGCCATATACAGCCACAACACATATTTTTTTCTTATTACTAGAAAACATATCATGATTCTTTTAAAGAATTAATTGATTACATGATTTGAGCAGGTTATGTAGCTATGAGCCGAGTCTTAAATTTAATTGGAACAACAAATAATGCTGGTATATGAAAGTTTATTATATAGTAATCGAGTTTTAATTGGTTCGGATCGGAGTAAGGTATTAAAAAACATTAGAAATTAGATTCCTAGCGATTTGTGTCACATATAATTTCTCTAAGCTTATATCGTACGTATATGTAGATTTGAATTTTCAAACATTCTTTCGAGTAGTAATAGTGTTACAATAAAAGAGACACAACAAAGTATCATAACACACTTTTATACCATTGATTATGATATCGGACATATTAATTCTTATGGATCACATAAAGATCATTGGTGGTGTAAAACCATGTTGTGGTATCTTTGTTGCTGAACAAACATTTCCCTTTCCTATAACATGTGAATGGTATATATATATGGGTTTGCTTAGACATTGATGATAAGATGAGTGTCTACCAATGTATCCTTGCTAATTTAGAAAGTATACGTACGTATTTCTCAGCTAGCTAGCTAGCTAGCTGCACATATATTACTATTCTCCTGCAACTTCACGCGCCCAGCTGAATCTTGTGTTAGTTCTTTAATAAACGATATATATATATATATATATTATCTTTCTTGATAGAAGAATAACATGGATATGCATGGAATGGTTTATTAATTATGCAACTCGATCGACTTAACTAATTCTATGCATGCAGACTGCGGAGTGAGTCTCTACTAATTATAATTATGACCGATTGTCGAAGGATTAATTCTTGAATATATTCTTGATAACCAGATGATGGCATTAATTTTTATAACATAAAAAGAAAACTCACATCCAGAACAAATCATGAGCGGAGTCATAAATCTTATTAGAACAGAATGGAAACGCTATCATAATTATTATATAGTAATTGAGTTTTGGTTCAGAGTTGAATATTAAAACATTATAAATTAGATTCCTAGCTATTTGTGTCACGTATAATTTTCCTAAACGTATATCGGACATGTATACATATGCGGAATGTCCAACCTTCTTAGCCTACTTTTCAAATAAAAGTATGTATGTATTTGTCTGTTGTTCAAAATATTCAATTTTCTTCTCATTTTATTGTAGGATTTAATAGCACTTAAATAGATGTTGTTTGTAATACCATGCATGTTTTTTGCTATTCTAGATGGGAATACCGCATATTCGAAAGTGGTTGGAGTCGCAAGCTAAACGAACGCTTACCAAGACCTTTTACGGCCGTGATGTCAATAAGAGAGTCGATAATCTCTATATGGACATGAATTCAATAATCAATTCGATATTTCCAACAAATCCGTCGGTACGTGCTTTCAAGTTTAATTTTGCTTCGGTTTTATTTTATTTCTTGAGTTGGAATGGATAAACATTTATTTGATGACAAATTAAAACATAGTTAGTGAAACTCTAATGAAGTACAGTACGTGACAACTTAAAGCTTAGATGAAATTATTGATTACTAGTAGCCAATATATGAAAACAATTTACCGAGAGTGTCAAATAAAGATCCACAATTAGTATACTTCTCCATACTAATTAATAATTTTTATGCATGGACTACATATTTCCACAAACGAACTTGTAAGCCCAAATGCAATGGAGAAATGATAGAGACACAACGAAATTACACAACGAATCCTCACAATGGTGATTTACACCGTTGAATTTTGTGACAAGTATATTGATTGATCTAGGTCCAAATAATCAATGATTTGGATTACCGTTTTGGCGATTCGTTGTGTAATTTCTTTGTGTCTGTATCATTCCTCCAATGCAATATAGCTCTTAAAAAGACTTTGTGAGTGTAAGCTTTTTAAAAGATAGACGATGTAGTTAATGTGATCAAAAAAATAAATTTACAATGGCTTATAGGGATAGTTTGTGATCCTTCGTTTGTTAAACAAACAAAGAAAATTATGTTCGATCTCTGCTTGTTATATATATTTTTGTCTTTCGACTCGACGTCGGCTCGTTAAGGTATAAAATATGAAGTGTAAATTTGTTAAAAAATAACAAATTATAGATCAACAATTTATAACCTCTATTGGATTAATAAATTGACCAATATTTATTATTTTTTATCGAGATATGGCTATTTTAAATTGCTTTATTTATATAAGCATATTCGTGAAGATAATCGAACGTTGGCGAACCAAGCTCGTGTTCGTTAGTTTAGCAAGCAAACTCACAATCATGTTCGAGCTCTGCTCGTCAAGCTAAACGAACAAACAATTACTAATTAATAATTATTGGTCCTACACAATCTTGTTCACAAACAACTTTGTTCATTTAAGAGCAATAGCCTCAACCTTTTTTAATTTTTTATTTTGCAGGGATGTCGTGATAAACTATTACGAGGGTTAAGCGATTCGATTTTCAAGTTTGTAGAACAAGAAGTCGTGGTGATGAAGCCAAAACAGCTTCTTTACTTAAGTTGTGGTGGGTCATCATATAGATACACATTAGATTTGATTAACAACATGTCCTAGAATATTTGATTATCTAATTATTAACTTCATAATTTATTTGCAGACGGGACACCACCGATCATAAAAATACTTTCCCGTGACATTAAACGAAGACTAAAGGTGTGTCATACATTTTTTTTTTTCAAATTTTATATTTGGAACAAGACTTTTATACTAACATATCATCCGTAACATACAGGGTCTTCGATCGAAAGCCAAAGACGAAAACCAAACCCTTTTCCCTCATGAAATAATGGCGGGAACAGAGTTAATGAAATTTGTGTCTGAAAGACTAAAATCAGACATCGAGAACAAGAAGACAACCGGCGATAAGAATTGGACTGGTTTACAGGTGATAATGTTATTTTAAATGATCAAATATACAGATTCATATCAATGTTATAATTTGTTTTATTTTGTTTTGTTTTCAGGTAATTCTATCTGATTCGGATGTCGCCGGAGAAGGGGAGCATAAAATCTTCTCCAATTTTAAAGGATACGGATACCACAATAAGCAATCACATGCTATTTATTCTCGGGTATGTTATATATGTGTATAATTTGTAAACCAATAGGATTTTGGTTTTATTAATTAACTATATTTTATTAATAAACAGGACACGGATTGTGGTATTCTAGCTCTCCTCACCCATGAGGTCGACCTATTCGTGTATAAAAGAGTTGATAGTGTTGGCAAAGAAAAAGACGGGGTTGCTGTTGATGAAAACAAGACAACTCTGGTATGTGTCCTAATTACCTTTTCAAAATTGTTTAATCTTCTGGTTTGTGCAACGAGTCCATGCCTTCATATGAGTTACTTCATTCGATTCCCCATTCAAAAACACATTATTTTTTTAACATCTTATTGTTGTAAAAGCCAATTTAGGTTTGGAATGTACAATAAATAATAGAATCCTAGGTGTTCCTCTAGCCGATTTTGTTTTGTTTATAAAATATAATAATCATTCTTCACTATTTTCAAATTTGCTAAAATAAAATGAATTGTTCAAATGTTGATACCGTTTCTTCGTTTAATTTTAATTTTGCTCCTGCTTCGACTCCGGTTCACAATTTAACAATCAAATAAAAATTTGTTAAATGGAATTACAAATGAAGTGTATCATAAAGAGAAGTTTGACATTGTGAATGGGTAGCCACATTTTCATCAGGTGTTAGTATTGTGGAGGTCAAAAACAAAATATAGAGTTAGGTTAATTTGTGAGTTGTTAATTTAAATGGCATCGATCTCTAGAGATGTTATCAAAGTCTTGGACTTTATAGAAAATTGCGTAGAATAGTTGTTGATTAGCCGAATAAGTGAGATAAAAAAATCAATAACGCATTGAAATTAGATTGCATGATGAGTTGGTTTTTTATATTTTGTTTGTGTGTATATGTGTATATTATGTCAAATAAAGTAACAAGTCCGGCTTTCAAATGCAACGAAGTGTAATGTGCAGTTCAGCTTTTAATTTCATAAAAAAAACCGATTGAAAATCCTCTGTGTCTCGGTTAAGTTTGGTCTGGTCAATTGATTTTATTTCTAATTTTTTTTTACACCCGTGGTTCCTCACATGTGCATTATTTGAAGACAATCGTGACAGGTGGTATATTCAGAAGTGTACACACACAAAAAATTAAAATAAAAAACATCATCTTGATCATTGAATTATTTTTATGTCACCTTTCATGTAACACTTATCAATAATCATTTGTGAAATGATTGGTCATAATAAGGGTTGACTGTTCAAATCATTTTTGTAATAAATCATCTTTATTTGTATCAGGGATCGAAAGAGAAAGAATTACTTTCCGAGCAACCACAAGAAGAAGGTCAAGAACAACTTTATGAGGTTGTTTTTAATTATATAAATTTTGTTGATCTCAATGGACCCTTTTTTTCTTCTCTAATGTAATAATATATTTTGCAGAAGATGGAGATGTCCACGTTAAGAGAAGCTGTGATGCAGGTGATGCATACCGAAAATAAGGATAGTCCGGCTGCCAAGAAACAAATTGTCGATTTTGTCTTCATGTGCATAGCTATGGGCAATGACTATTTTCCCCCACTGGTATTCAAGACTTTGCAGGTTGGCATCGGTTATTTTTGTTTCCATGCAACATATATTTTATATTGAAATATATTAGGTAAAAATAACTTGGTTCTTTTTATTCTACTATTTTTTTTTTCATTTTGATTTCCTATGTTTAATCTTGACATTCTTATGCCCGAGCTATACATGTTTTACCTATATAGTCCAAAATGCATGTGTCAAATATACAACATTGAAGGTACAATATACTTCAACCAATAGAAACTTGACATGTGATATAAATCGACATTAAATGTATATTGAAGCATTAGTGAGAGCAAAAGGTATCGTAATAAAACATTAGAGATAGATTTGTCCATACCGTGAAATAAAAAGGAGCAAAAGTGTCGTTATCCCTAATATGATTTTTTTTAAAACTTTATTTTAAAACTAACATTCCTTCTATTGATTCAGCTAAAGAATATGATTGAATGTTATCGTGGAAACTCGAAGGAATATTTGACCGAGTTTGACGAGGTACATAATTGTGTTTTTACTCACTAAAATTTATTAAGATCTTATTTACTAACGATAATTTATTGTCACGTTATTTCAGATCAACTATATTAATATTTCCAGCTTTCTTCGGCGTTTGGAAGAAAAGGAGCATGAATTGATTGTGTCTGAAAAGGTGAATATACGTGTCTTACGTGTGAGGCATTTTATTACATTAGTGCCATCCGTATGTAATGTTTCAAATTTATAATGTTTGTGTTATGTGCTTAACATAAAAAATAGATTTTCTTTTTAATTTCTTATTAAAAGAGTTGTTCCTATCTCAACATGGATTATGTTCTTCCTCAGACTCTTTTTAATTTCTTAAAAGAGTTGTTCCTATCTCAACATGGATTATGTTCTTCCTCAGACAAAAGCCGCAAGTGGAAAGGGAGCTGATTTTGATAGAGAGGAAATGTGGAAAGAATTTAGGGTGGAGTACTACCGAGAACAGGGCATTGATTTACGAGACCTATCTGATTTTGTAAGTTATATATTAAGAAGGTGTCTTATATACATTTGACTTATTTATAAGTAAATAACTAAATATAAAAATTTATAACTTGATTTTAATTTTGTAGGCCAGCAATTATATGAAAATTTGGCAACGCATTTGGCAATTGATGATAACAGGGTCAGCGGATTGGATGGGGTATTGTGATTTTCTACTTCAAATTTTGTTTTTTTTTTCTACTTGAAAATTCAAATTAATATTTCAATTTCTTTTCACTTTGTACATGTCAAATTTAATTATGGTGAATTTTTGAATCATTATTTATATTAAATATTTAGTACGCCATGCACCTCTTGATCTAGTCCACTGTTTGAGATTATTTTACTGTCAATTGTCATATCCCGCATGTGTTTATATATATATATATATATTACAATGTTAGTTCTACCTTTTGAGAATGTTAGAAAAACGCCATAAAGACAATTTTGGCGGTATATACTTTTTCAGGTTACATTGTGTAAAGTGTGCTCCTCTGATATTCAATATGGTTGAATCTAATTGCGAAGAATGCTGGGCGAAGGGAGCTCCCGGGTGGCATTTAACACCACTGGCTAGCCACATTTTGATTATCTCGTCAAAATGCTTTGGGAATCTCACGTCAAATTGGTTTGGTCAACTAATATTTTTCCTTGAATAGAATATCTTTTTTTTACCATTTTTTAAAACCAATTTACTCTTAATGCAGCATTGATATACTGCCAGAAGAGTATAGAAAAATGAGGACGATAGAAGACATTCAAAAATTATATGGTATGACATATATTTTTTAGATTTAAAATTTTAAAGCTGTGATTGTTTTGGGTCTATGTTTTTATGGTATAATATTTGAAATGATCAATTCCACAGGTGAAATCGAGAAAGGGAAAAACGGGCTAAAGGTAGTATTGGAAAATGATGATATATTGATGATTGGTTTGCCTAAAATGAATTGTTTTTTTGATGTTATTTTATGTCCTGACAGTGCGACATCAATGCAATACTAGAATGTTTGAGAAGAGAAAATATCCCGAGTACTATAATGGTAGAATAATTGTCCGCCTTGTCATCCTTTTTTCATATGTTTTGGTTTTCCATCTCATTTTGTCCCAGTAGAGATTTTGATTGAATGTTTTTAACACAACACATAGGCCAAAGAAAATGTCGGACCATTATTTTTTCCTACTCGTGATGGCATTTCCGAGAACATAATACGGAGGTATGTCCTTACTCATATATAATCTCTTCCTTTTTGCTATGTCTCTATTTGAAACAAATGACACTCGGCACTCCTTTTTTTTTTTGGTTACAAGATGGATCGAATCAAGCTATGCTTTACATGCGAGCACATCTTGCTGATCTACATCACACACACACACACACACACACACACACACACACATAAATATATATATATATATATATATATATATATATATATATACTACCTTGTTACCTACTCTGTCTTGGTGTTGGAATTCGACCTCCTAATTTCTTTCTTTTTAAAAATCGATCTCTTGTGATTCAGTAAAATAGATGATGTCAATTGTAATATATATTCGTCATTATTCGGTATTGTGATAGTCTGACTCCACATTGATGCGTTTGATGTTGAGATCCCACACTCATCTGACATTCTCTTAGATTGCCCTAAGCATTGCAATACCTATGTTGCCACAAAATCCCTGCTTCCATTTACTTTCAGTGTCTCAAATGTGGCTCCCCCTATCGTTGTGTACTTGAGAAAAAGGCGTAAGTCCATAAAGGCTGTTGTCTTATGGCAATAAGAACATCGATAAGAAGATCTTCCTCAGACTAAGTTACAGATGTATTTGTAGATTAGTCAAAGTTGTTCTCGGTTGGCTGTTTATTAGATTCATGGTTTGATCATTTTGGAGATTGTTGGCCATGCTCATTAAAGATCTCTCCGTCACATGACTCACATGCTTATATACCCTTTTGTGACCCTTGTCTCATGGTTTAACAGGTCGGAACTAGCTTTATCAGGTTCATTTCCCCTAGTTTTCCATTTCTCACATGAATGTGCGTAAATATAGTACATCCAAAGGACTTACCTTGGATCATGATTCACTGTCCTTGATGATGCATATATAACATATAACCTTTAAAAGAATAACCGGTGTTTGATAGTGTTAAAAACCGAAGAGTGAATAAAATTATGAGAGAAACTCTTGAGTTCCATGTTTCTTGTTTCTTGTTTCTTGTTTATGTATGTATGGTTTACAACATCTTTGGGGCTCCAACCACATGGATCATTTTGTTGTTAAGTAGGTGGTCTTCCTTTTTTTTTGAGTGGAAAAGTAGGTGGTCTTCCTAAAAGTACAAAATATGAGGAATGTGTTATGATGAGTTTAAGGGACTCGATTTCCCTTTTAGTATTGTAGTAACTTTTATCTTTAATTTGTTTTATTAATAAGGCATGATGTTTTATTTTATTATATATTGTCTTTATACAACAGTGATGAAGACGTTCCTTCCACAATCGAAGAGCCATCACTACGGTATGTTAAAAGCTTTATATAAATTAATGATTATGTAAAGTATATTATCATAATAATTAATTAATTTTTTAATTTTTTTTTTTTTTGGTTTGCAGACCTTTTAAGTTTACTTTGCGTGCCGATGACAAGGAGAAATGACTCCGGCGCCTTGAAAATGGAGGACGTAGGAAATGAAAAACGCGAGCTCTTTTTTTGCCAAAGCTAACTCTTTGAGTAGTTTAGTTATATTGATGTATTTGATGGTTTGCTCGTAGTTTTAGTGGTTTTGTTGCTTTCGTCTTTGGACCAACGGTAACCAGCTTTTTATTGTACTTTCCGAGGGCATGCAATAGTTCGGTTTATTTATAAAATCCTTTCATTTAATAACACCATGAATTTGTTTCAGGAAACCATACGTTTTCTAAATCATTTTTTACATGGCACTATAAAATGATTAATTAATATAATGCTATGATTAATTAATTTGCAAAATACATGTCTATCAATATACACAATATATATTTCGAGACATATGCATTATATGTATATTTAATTAATCAACATAATTAATATCTTGTATTATATTTATTCATAATAAATAAATACCACCATATTAATTAACCACTATAATCTTTATAGTATGAGATGAATTCTTTCATATTTGGTTATCAACTATAACCACATTTTAATCCGACTTGATGTTCATATGTGTGTGACCTGATAGACTTCCGAATATGTTGGTCGTAGACATAAGGTGCAATTACGAAAATGCCCTTCATACCTAACGATCACGGGATAGCGTCTAGCAACACACCGTGACCCCCAATCATCGGAAGAGTCAATACGCAATGACCACTACCTTTCATGCTAGGTTAGCGTGTAAATAGAATCTTATCGCTGTAATAATATCCATACGGTCGTAAGTCGAGTGTCAAGCATCAACGACCGTATCCTATAATCTGGATATCATGCTCTCTCGAAGTAACCCATTTACTTCCACTTTGCAAAGATCCACGAGAGCAAGACATTCTTTATAAGAAGGCCCTTTCGGATATTCACCCTTACTATTAGGGTACGTGATTTCCGGAGGACCAAACATGTATACTCCACATGCTTCAGTATCACACTCAATCACTATCGCATGATCGCCCCATGGCTAGGGGAAACCTCAATAGTGCCAAAGCATGACAATCCACACCGTGATGCCATGTAGACTCTGATCCTAAGGATAATTACACAACTGTCACATTGTGTGACGTCACTTAACAGTGTAAGTGGGTCAGTCTAACGTACGTATTCTCTAATACACGTCCACGTACTGTCCAAGTGTCTTTACACTTCGATAGACGAGATCTATCCATGCCCTTAAAGACAGAAGACATCTAATACGTGATAGCATGTTTGTACTATCAATGTCTTGTTTAATAGTACATAAGCCTAGAGACATTTAAGTATCAAACTTAATAAAGTGATTAGAGATCTCATCAACCATAGTCGTCTATCATGGTTTCTCTATCATAGTTTAATACTAAGGACGTTATCATATAACAATTCATAATTGGTCCTTTAAAAGAACAGATATATGACAACCAAAAAGTCATTTATTATATATGTATGATCATAAAGAAATAGTAGAAATGATCCGACCCGGTCGGATCCGATCTAACCCGATTGGGTTTAGGACACTATTTCAACAATGACAGCCCGCAACCCCCACCTTCGTAGAGTGAAACGCCTTAAAAGCCACAATAGCATTATCCGCTATTTGTCTGCCCGAAATAAATGCACTCTAGTTACCAGAGATCACATCAGAAATCATCAATTTGAGCTTATTAATAACAGCCCGTGATAGGAGCTTATAGGCAGATTTGCATAGAGCGATAGGGCGGAGATCCGTCACTCAGGTCGGAGAGGCGACCTTTGGGACTAGCGTTACAAATGTTGCCGTTATCAATTGTGTATTTACGATTCGCACTACCTGAATCACATATATCTTATAATAATGGTGATATTAAAAATTATATCCTTATTTTATTAATTTATGTATATCAAAAAATTATGGGATTGTATATATTTTCTGTTATCATAATTTAGGACATACTTAATTTTGTATATGACGATACTCAAAATCGTCGTAATCAGGTTTAAATTCGGGTAAATAAACTAAGTGAGGATAACCCAACCATTAAGCTGGTGGATTTGTTGAGGATTTACAACTGAGCCAATTATGATTGACTAACTACGTACCCATGGATTTTGGGATCAAGCTATTAATGTAGTTCTGAATTTATGAAGATGAAGATACTTTTATAGACCTCCCTCGTATGGGATTTAACTGGGATGTCATTGAAGGCGTGGTTGATGATATGGAACCGTCTAAGAGGCGGTCTGGGAGCAATCATGGTCCTTATGGCGAGAATCAAGGAAGGGTTACAACATCGTGGCTTAATGCTTGGTTGATGGAGTGTAACTGTCATTTGAGGTTAGATCGGACTTTCCCAAGCTAAGTATAAGAGGCCGAAGTGAACCTACGTCATGTCAATAGTATAAGGCTATGGATGTCATAAGTCGAGCTGATAATAGAAGGAAGAGGACGACATGTGTCATGTTGATATAATAAGGGCGACATGTGCATTTATGAGACAAATTTGCCGAAACCATTAGTTACATCAAGCCCAATATTGAGCCGGACCCATGTCGGCCCATCGATAGAGACGACCCTTGTCATTCCGTCCAAAATCTGATAAGTGCTGCGTGTATGAAGTTGGGTCATTCCCACGCCAAAAGCCCTCAGACCTGAGTTGTGATGTATATCTCAAGTTATATCTGTCAAGTTACGTCTGTTCAGAGAAGATGTCGCAAATGCGGAGAGGTCAATCTGTAAAAATACGCCAAGTTGGTTTCCATACATAATAAAGATGATATGCAGACACCTATCTTGCGGGAAAGTAATCTATGATTAGCCAGATTTGGCTTGTGGGATAGCTCCGATTTGATATTCCAGGAAATAGTATATAAGCAACCATACTTGGCTTAATGCTAGCTTCAACATGCCCCGTCATGCAAGGAAAAACAAAACCATATATCATTGGTAAAATTATCAACAAATTATGTAATATATAAAACCATCACACGACACAATTGGGGATGTCCGAACGGAAGTGAAAATAATATCTAGGGAATGGGAAGAACATACAATAGAAGTAGCAAAAGAAAGTATGTGACTTTTATTCTGTAAACAATCAAAAGAATAGGTGGAAGCAGTTGTGGTGGAAATTTCTAGACTATTTTGACAAAGAATAGCCTTGAAGAATGGGAGTACTAGGTGACCAAGACGATGACGTCAAGCACTTTTTGATGTTTTATTCACTGTGAAAAAGTTAGAAGGGAGAGTTCGGGCATTCATACAATCCAAATTTAACAATTCATTGCATCATAGAACTACTGGTCTGAAGATCCTTCAAGTAAATTTAGAGGGTAAGAGTTTAAAAGAAACATTATGGGTTTGACAAAGTTAAAAGATAAATAATAAATTACGAAACATGCGGGGAACCCAACGAATATTGACATTTGTGAGACATTGTACACATGACACTCATCAGATCTCACAGAGTGATAAAGCCATATCAGTATATAAGATGACATGTGCTCAGCTCGATATCGGGTCTCAACCAGCAATGTTCATCTTTAGTACAATGCAGGCCATGCTAATATCATCAACCGGCATGACGTAGGTCGTCCTCTGTCCAACATGGCGCAGGTCTCTTTCTGTCACTCATAACAGGCAAGATAAAAGACGTCTACAGTCTCTTATTACCAACGTCGTGCAGGTCACCTCTGTCAGTTATGCTCAATACAATACAGTTCATCCACGACCTCAAGCAACGATTACATTCTATTCAATGAGCTTTCCGGACTTCACACAGGCATTACTCTATGATAATAAATGCTATACTGGTCGATGGCTCTGATTTTATGTTCCATTATATTCTCAGCCATAATTGCCTCATAATATGCTTCATTACATCAATACATGGTATACTCTATTGACCCCGAACTCAATGCATCATAGTTCACTCCCCCACAAGGGATAGTTATATAAAGGATCATCATCCTCAATTACAAGGTACACACATAATACGATTGCAATACATTCTCGCTTACTGTCTTAATAAAAATTCCTTATCCTCTGGATATGGCCTAGTGTTGAAGGCATGGGTGTTTAAAAACCACCTGGTATGGGAGCTGGAGGTCAAAGGTTCAACTCCCCGCATAGGGTCGGGCTCTCCAGTATCATGTATAATAGGCAGCCCATGTTCTAAGCTGCTAGGTTACCTGATTAACCTATCCTCGCATTCCTGTGGGATCGGGGCGAGGGGGGCCTTACGGTTAGGGTTTAACCGTTAATAAAAATTCCTTTATTCATACTGACTTGAGCAATGGAGTGCCCCCGGAGCCAAGCATCGGGGGGGCCTAACTCTTTTGTATGTTTTGCACTCCCACTTTTAGATCCACTTGATAAAGTTATTCGGATCATCGCATAAAGGACCATTCACTCGGATATCAACTCAACTGTAACCCAAACGATTTCAGGCATCGTCAAACATCATTCAATGTACAATATTTTTATGAGGTAAAGTGAAAAATAGAACATATGTGTGTGATGGAACCACGGTGTCTTAATTGCTAGAATAATTCGTGTGTAATGCCAAATTGTTGAGATCAGTGGAAACAAGATGTGTAGCGCCACTATCAAAAAGACACGGAGAAGATGACAGAGCGTCGTAATGTGCTTGAAGATGACGTAATGATGGAGGGCTATACCGAATGAGAAAACGTTGTAAGAGGTTGAACTTGGTATGAATTTCATAATATCTTTGAATGTCCTTGCACTTTGCACACTGGAAATATCCAAGCCAGGTTTTTAAGGGCAAAAACTCGAGCCTACTGCACGAGAGAAAGTATTTTGTGCATGTTTCCAGGAATTTGGAATAGTAAGATGCAAATCTAACCTTCATTGGAGATGGATGTCATACGGCCGAATGAGCTGTAGCAAGACCAAAAAAAGCGACCGGTTGCATCTTAGTCGGAAGCATCTCATAATTAAGTAGCTTTTCATGGAGCTCTTCAAAATCAGTAGGGTTGTCACGTGCTTGAACAACCCTAACCAACTCTTTATAGTCATCTCCCAAATTGTCCGAAATAAGTTTTACAAGATCATTTGGATCTGTGGACTAATTCATCAGCTTTAGTTTTCACAACATTAAGATAATTTGAGATTGCTGAGTACTTTTTTGCATAGAATTGAGGTACTGTTTAATTTGTTTGATTCGGACAAGAGAGGGCTTTGCATATGTATCATATAAAGTAGTCCACGCATTAGGAGAATCATTGCTTGAGTCATAAACGGAATGATATTTTGAGAAAAAGAAAAAATAAGAGCGTTTAAGATGAGTTGAACATGTTTAATCCAAGTGTAGTGTGACAGATAAGATTGAGGACAAAGAGTAATTCCAGGTTGCATACTCCACCCGCTAAATAGGAATATATATATGTTGGATTGGTATGCATAGTTTTGATAACTTTATCAGTTAAATAAGAACGATAAAGTATAATTTCAAAAATTAACTGAATGATTGTTATAATGACTAAAATATATGTCTAATCATTTACAACCTATAATAAAATTCTATAGTTTCACCATTATCCAATCATACTAATTAAATTGATTTTTAGATTAATCCATTAAAATATACTGATCATTATCTCAAATATTACTTTGTTTAAAAAAAATTACTATACAATTATGAAATTATATCCATAGCTAATATATAATATACATATAAAATCATATGTACAAGAAACTCACATGCTATATTTTTTGCATGCGTTCTATCAAAATGAATTGTTTAGAGTAAGAATTTCGCAAAATTTGTTAAAAAAATTGTAAATGTCCGTACGTTTACTAAATAATTATGATAAAGTAATATGTTCATATTATATATTAAATACACAGATTTGTAAATTCAAAATGCTTATTATCCTTAAATGTGTGATAAATGTATAGAGAACATTCCAATTCAAAATCAAAATACTAACAAAAAACATAATATTATTTTTGTATAATAATTGATAATAACATATTTATATTTTATGAAGAATACATACTTAATAAAATTTTAAAATTTTTCTTAAAATTTAAAAGTTTCATTTCATAGAACACGTGTGGATGACTTGTGTCATTTTACTCAGTAAAATATATATATATATATATATATATATATATATATATATATATATATATATATATATATATATATATATATATATATGTGTGTGTGTGTGTGTGTGTGTGTGTGTGTGGGTTGAGTTGGGTTCAAAACATGTTTTTATTATCTATAACTCATACTCAACCCATAAGATGCGGGTCAAAATATATTAAAACCATACTCAACCTAAATCCATTTTTAGCCACACACACAAAAAAAAAAAAAACAAGGGATCAATCAAATATCACAAAAATTGTTATGCAGAGTTTTTTTTGTGGTGTGAAACACTGAACACATCACAAAAACTGTTTCATAAGCGATAAATCATTCATTAAACTTGTATAACGATGGCGTGGAACACATTATAAAACAAACAAGAGGGGCTAAAAAACAATGCTTTCAAACAACTATCTTAAAGGGCATATAGAAAATTCTTAGACCTCATAATGGAAAAAGAAAGAGTACATATATAATTGCTGCCCTAAGAAGCTGATAAATCATTCAGTTCGGCAACTCCTATCCTCCGAAATCCTTTAGCAGAATAGGATTAATAATCATCCCTTTGATAACAGGTAATGTATTCAAAACTGTCATCTCATATGACTCATTGTTGAACATTTTTCAGATTTCTTTGAATTTTTCGTTTTCACCCGAAAATTCGTCGAATTGAAATTGTTCATCATCTTTGGTTTCAACAAATCGTTCTCAAAAAAAAAAAAAAAAAAAAAAAAAAAAAAACGAAATCGAAAATTCGACTACAACGTAATGTAAATTTACCGTAATCCAAGAGTTTGGCCAAATGAGAAGGAGTGGGTCCTGTTCATTGGCATTCAATGGATGAGAGTGGAGGGGTTTGCGAAAAAATGATTTGGACGGGAAAATGAAGAGAAATGAGCTGATGGGTGAAGGTTTGGAATGACGGTATATTTGTCCTTTTCACTTGATTATTTTTTTATAATAGGCTTCTCAACGAAGAGTACCAATTAAAAGGAAAAAAAAAAAAAAACTTTGACAACAAACTACACAGGCAATTTCTCCTTAATCCTTATTCCTTATTCCTTATTCTCAAATCACTCTTCTTATTAATGTACAGTTTTTGTATACTTTCTTTTTTTTTTGAGAAATTATACTTCATTTTTCATTCATTGATGTAAAGGGAGAATAATAAATAATCAAACGGGAGGGATAGAACAAACGATAACATCTAAAGACAGAAAAATTTATTTATTATTACAACTAGAACATCAATGATAAATCTTGTTTTATTTATTATTCAGCTCATAATCATATCCTCCAACACCTATCTAATAATCTTTTTTAATTAACACGACACACACTACATTTTAGTATTTTACATATACATTAAGAATTATTCATACCAAGACAGGATCATGAAACAGATGAGGCCGACACTTCTTCACTAGGCCTTCACCTTTACGTACAATTGGATCGTTGTAGCTCATACAACCCATATTAAGTAATAATGCATCCCACCCAATTCCGAAATAACCATCAATCATCTTAGCATACTCGTTCTCGACCTTATCCTCTTCCTCGTCCTCGAACTCAAACTCCTCGTCCTCCTCGGCCTTGGCCTCCCCA
Source organism: Gentiana macrophylla (assembly GCA_026214975.1). Taxonomy (NCBI): domain Eukaryota; kingdom Viridiplantae; phylum Streptophyta; class Magnoliopsida; order Gentianales; family Gentianaceae; genus Gentiana; species Gentiana macrophylla. Next base: position 131,968,427 of record CM047807.1, on the reverse strand, counting down.
GCCCTCAAAATATTATCAATTGCCTCAAAACATACTTCCAAGAGGGCTACATCCTCAATAGAGCAAGCAGACACCAAAAACTTTAGACCGCACATTTCAACCAGATCAGTGGCATCCAAATCAACGCAAAAAAGAAACCAAGGATCAAAAAGCAGCGTATATACATACCAGGAGAATATCATATAACAAAAAGTCAACTACATAAAACGTAATAAAGATATATAATTTTAAAAAAAAAGGTACTACTACACGTACTCGATCCGATCAGATAAACCATATTCGGTAATCTTTAAAATAGCAAATGCAACAGCTCCCAAACGACGAGTGTTGTACGTCGTGTAAGACAACCCATTGAATATAGGGAGCAATAATTTTTCTTTTACATGATCCTGCCATTATACTAAAAAACACACAAAATCAATACCTTGATTTATCTGCAGCTTGACCAAGTCCGACACCCCAGAAAATTTGAGTTTAAAATAACAACGGAAAAAAATGGGAGATTAAAATTTATTGTAAACAGATAAGACATAGAACAAGGCCAATACCCATAACATGCAATCGCACCGCTCACGAGCAATGCATGCAACCGTCCAGCAAGCGTCTGCCATGATGGATTTATCGTCTTTTCTACTCAGAAGTTTCACCAACCAAGAATCCAAGAGCTCGGTTTTGACAATTTTCTATACAAGGAAGACAACCCCGTTAAAAATAGGGGACTTCATGATAAACATAACGATACAAATGATGCATCAAAATGTAAATATCGAAGCAGGGAAGGAGACACTCTACGGTGTCATTATTAAACACAGTATTGGAACAAGACTTCTGGAGGACCATGCTGGGAAATGGGTTGAAATTCCTTATAAATTCTCTATCAATGAATGGAAAGAAAAACATACGATTGAAGCAAATTCACTTACAAAAACATTTCTCATACATGCAGTAGTAATAGTTTGCATCAGTGAATTGGAGAGAATTCATACACTATAAAGTTCACTGGCTATTCAAAGTTTGAAGTGTCACTACATTGAACAGGTAAAACTGTTGTATCACGAAAAGACAATTCGCTATCACACCGTGACAAACGATCTGAGAAAATATCGTCTTAAGGACAGAGTGATTTCACTCGTCTCGGTTTGCATTTCTTTTAATTTCTGCATCATTTATATTACTGTGAATGTCCATATTGTGGCCAAACAAAATTATTTAGTTCAAACTTATTATGTTACACATACGGTACACCGGTTCTAACAATCTTAAGACAATATTGTATTTGTATTGTATGTGTTAATTTACGGTACATAAATGATGTTGTAGTTTCTCTGGTCGGCTTTATAGTCAAAGATTACTGCATGTTAACATGTTGGTGACTCTAATTGGATGAAGTATAGGTGCTTACAGTGTTTCATCACATCATATTCAAGGTGCATTTTGCATGTTGAACTAATTGCTTTCATCAAAACAATTATCCATGCAAAATATGTACTTCATATATGCAACGGCTTTTACTGTGTGTACAGAGAATATAATTTGGTCAGCAAGTTCTGACTTTAAAGCATCTTCAATATTCAAGTTTGAATCTGGTAACAAAGTCAATGATAAGAAAAAGGATATAAATTGGCTAGACAAGGTCCAGGAAAAACACCCATCGAGCTGAATTTCCGCAATAAAGGCCAATCTTTTGTCTTAAATGTCTCAGCCATAGAAGGAAGCAACCTCTTCAACTGAAATAACCAACAAGAATGTTAGAGGCCTTAAACAAGGGAAAATACGCCAAAAAGACAAACACCACCAGAGAACAAACGAACATGCCACAAATAAAGACAGCTCAAGCATTCAAGCAAGTTACGAGGAAAATGAATGAATAAAATACATAAAGCCTGCAAACAAGTTCACCAATTACGTTGTTAGGTCTCTCCAATCTCCTCAAGAAAGAGGAGAATACTGTTATTACCAATACCTTGGCCTATTCAGGGGCCTCCCTCCTGCATTCTTCTTGTCATCCACAAACTCCGGTGTATTTGCCATCGAGTTGAACGGAACAGTGTACTTCAGCAGTATATAAAGACCAATCATGGGTCCTAAACGTCTCAGCCATAGAAAGAAGCAACCCCTTCAACGTAAACAACCAATAGGACTGTTAGAGGCCTTAACAAAGGGAAAACACACCAAAAAGACAAACAAAACTAGAGAACAAATGAACAGGCCATGAAATTTCCACCATAGGACCATACTTGTTCATCTCCCCCACCTCAACGATGAAGATCAAGCAATTGGCAACACACACACAAAAAAAAAGATAAAATAACATACAGAGCCCCATATCTCTACCAAACAATCCCGTATCCATGTAATCTACTGCAGACATCACTCATTAATTTCAACATAAGTGAATAAATAAATACACAACGCCTGCAAACAAGTTCACCTATTACGTTGTTAGGTCTCTCCAATCTCATCAAGAAAGAAGAGAATACTGTTATTACCAATACCTTGGATGAAATATTCTGGTCCTTGAGGAAAGGGAGAAGGTGCTGATTCTTATTAGAGATAGAGATGGGTTTCAGGGGGCCTTTCTCCTTCTTTCTCCTTCTTTCTCCTCGTCATCCACAAACTCCAGTGCATTTCCCATCGAGCTGAACGGAACAGTGAACGGAACAGTGTATTTCAGAAGTAAAGACCAACCATGGGTCCTAAACGTCTCAGCCATAGGAGGAAGCAACCCCTTCAACTCAAATAGCCAACAAGAATGTAAGAGGCCTTAACAAAGGGAAAACACACCTAAAAGACAAACAACACCTGAGAACAAAAGAACAGACCATGAAATTTCCATCATAAGACCATACTTGCAGTTAAGAACACAGCATCAGAATGAAGAAGATAATTAATGATTCATTAATTAAGTTTGGCAGCCACAATACATAGTATTTGTACACAGAAAATCTAACAGAATTTAGTACTAGAGAATCTAGTAACAAATCTAATGATAAGCTTGACACGTGGCACATTAACACTCTAACACGTGGCAGCTACTTTAACATCCCCCCTCAAACTAATGGCAGTGTCAACAACATTAAGTTTGTGTCTGTTGATTTGGAATTGAGTGTTAGAAAGTGCCTTGGTGAAACAATCAGCCACTTGATCACAAGAAGGAACAAAAGCCACTTGAAGTTGATTTTTAAGAACTTGATCCCTTACAAAATGAACATCTATCTCGATGTGTTTAGTCCGAGAATGAAACACAGGGTTGTAAGCAAGAAGCGTTTGCACTCAGATTATCACACCAGTGGTGGTTTTGTTTGCAACTTTAATATGTAGCTCAGATGTAGGGATTGCGACCATTTGATTTCAAAGACTACATTTGCCAAGGCTCTGTATTCTGATTCTGTACTTGATCTTGCCACAACCTGCTGCTTTTTAGAGCTCCAAGAAACCAAGGATCCCCCCAGAAACACACAGTAACCTCCCATAGATTTTACATCAAGAAACATTGCAGCCCAGATCGACATCATCAACCCTGTAATGGTAAGTGCCTGACTGGTTGAAAGTGAAGACCATATGCCGAGTGCCTTTTACATATCTAAGCGAATTTTTAGGGCAAACCAGTGAACTTCCTTGGAGTATGCATATCTTGACTCAGTTGATTATTTGCATAACTAATGTCAGGCCTTGTATATGTAAGATATTGTAGACTCCTAGTATCTGCCTATATTGTGTAGCATTAGGTAGGAATGCTGATTGCACAGATGTGAGATCTACTGTGGTAGTCATAGGAGTTGGTACAGGCTTCAAGTGGTCCAGTTGGAGTTTACTTAGAAGTTGAGATGCATAGTGTTGTTGATGTAAGTACAAACTGTGTCATCTCTGTGTGCCTGCATACCCAGAAAGTGGGACAAGGATCCAAGATCTTTTAGAGCAAACCTGGAGTTCAACATGTGGATAAACTTCTGTATTGAATGATTATCATTTCCTGTGATCAGGATATCATCTACATATATAAGGACATACATCAGTACCCCAGGTGCATTGAGAATAAACAGTGAAGTATCAGACCTACACTGATGAAATCCCCACTTTAGCAACTGGACTCTTAGTTCATCAAACCAAGCCCTAGGTGCTTGCTTGAGCCCATAGAGGGCCTTTCTGAGATGGCACACATGTGTAGGTTTGGCAGGATCAATAAAACCTTCAGGTTGTGGCATAAAGACATCTTCATACAAGGTGCCATTGAGAAAGGCATTGTTAATATCAATTTGATTAATTTGCCAGTTCAAGGAGACAGCAATAGCTAAGACAACTCTGATGGTGGAAGCCTTTACTACAGGACTGAAGGTCTCACTGTAGTCTAGGCCAGGGGTTTGATGAAATCCTTTGGCCACTAATCTTGCCTTATGCTTTAAAATGGAGCCATCTGGTCTGAGTTTGAGTTTAAAAACCCACCTATTTCCAACTAGGTCTTTGTTGAGGTGAGTGGTACAAGATCCCAAGTATGATTAGTAATGAGGGCCTTGAATTCTTCCTTCATAGCAGCATGCCATGGTGGAGATGCAATGGCTTCTGATGCTCCAGTTGGTTCCAATTGACACTGGACAGAGTCTTTAGAGGCTAAATAAGAATAAGTTTTTGGTTTATAGATACCACTCTTGGCTCTAGTCTGCATATTGTGATGATTAGTAGGAATAGGGGGTGCAGGAGAGATGGATGGTGAGACAGTGGGACTTGAAGGTGGAGATGGAGGAACAGAGGCAGGTGAGGAGTGCACTGGTGGAGATGTGGTATAGGATGAAGAGGGGCTATGGAGAGATTGAGGAGTGATCTCAGAACTTAGAGATGGCACAGGACTACTGGATTGATTTGGAACAAAAGATGATATAGGTGCCCTGGGGTTAGGTGTGTTATGGTCAGAGGTGTTGTCCTTAGAATCAGAAAACTGAAGAATATAGAAAGGATTTGAGGTAAGTATGGGAGATTCATCACTGGCAGATGAAGAATGGGTATGGGAGGAAGGATGAAACAAGGACTTATAGGGAAATTCTAACTCATTAAACAGAACATCCTTAGACACATAAACTCTGCCAGAGACATCCAAGCACATGTACCCCTTATGTAAAGGACTAACCCCTATGAAAACACATTTGGTGGTGTGGAATTGAAATTTCTGTTTTTGAAAAGGTCTTAAATAGGGAAAACAGGTACAACCAAAGGTTTTCAGAAGAGTGTAGTCAGGTTTGTGGTTAAACAGCATTTCATAGGGAGAGATAGATTGAAGAACAGGTGTGGGAAGCCTGTTGATAAGATGTGTGGAGTATTGGAAAGCCTCCCACCAGAATTTGAGGGGCATTTGGGCTTGAGCTAGGAGGGTTAGGCCTGTCTCAACTATATGCCTATGTTTTCTTTCAACCTTTCCATTCTGACCATGTGCATGAGGACATGGATGTCTAAAGACAACTCCAGATTCAGTTAAGTAGGACTCAAAAGATCTAAATTCACCTCCCCAATCTGCCTGCAAGCATTTAATGTTTCTCTCAAATTGTTTTTCAACTAAGGATTTGAACTTAATGAAAGCTGAAAGGGCATCAGATTTCAAAACCAAGGGATAAATCCACACAAACCTACTATAATCATCAACAAAACTTATATAGTACTGATAGCCTTTAGTGGAAACAATAGGTGCTGGCCCCCAAAGATCAGCATGCACAAGATCAAGACAAAAGCTGCTTTTAGAAACAGAAGTAGGATAAGGTAAGGAATGATGTTTTCCCAATTTGCAAGCATCACAAAAATCAATTTTATTGATACCAGGAATGTCATACAGACTCAGGACAAGACTCAAGGTCTTAGAAGAGGGATGACCCAACCTTCTATGCCAAATACTAGAATTACTACTAAGAACAGACTGACCAGCAACAGACTCATGCTGATTAACAGACTTATTACAAACTGACACAAGACAACTTGGTTCTTGAATGGCTTTGGAGTGAAGAGAGTTCTGAGGATCTTTGGAAGGGATGATCATCTGGTAAAGGCCATCTCTGAGGGTTCCTTCCAACAAAACTTTCCTGTGATCTTGTCCTTCACAAAACAACAATTTGAGTGAAATTCCATAATAACGGGATTATCGGAGGTGAGTTTGGAAACACTTAGCGGAGTTTTTGGTGATACTAGAACATGTAAAACATGATTAAAGGATAGATTAGCATTATCGGTATGAATGGAGAAGTGACCGACAGTGTTTTATAAGCGGACTCTTACCATTGCCAATTGTTAGACCATCGAAACCATCATATCCACGACTCACAGTGCGGTTTGTTAAGATCGAGAGGCAATATGATTGGTTGCACGAATCGACATACCAACTAGCATCACTAATGAGAACTGGAGAGGCAAAGTATGCGACATGTTGAGAGAATTGTTGTCCACCTGTTTGGCCTTATGTTGGATCCGAATTCCCATTATTGACTGACCATTGTAGTTTGGAGTTATACACGTGATAGCATTCAAAGAAATTGTATGTCCAACCTTAGTCTGAGACTTGACAAGTAGGCTAGCATTTCCTTGATTCACATATCCTTGTCTTCCTCCTCTTCCTCTATTTCCATTTCTACCGCCTCTATCGGAGCCACGACCTCGATTGTTCCTTTGGTAGTTTCCATGTCCTCGAGGCCTGGATTGACCTCTTCGCTGACCAGAGTAATTAGTTGCTAAATTTGCGAGAGATCCACCCAAATCAAGGGTTGAAGATGGGGAAAATCTTGCTAAGAGTCGTTCATGAGTCACTAGCTGAGATTGGACTTCTTGCCAGGATAAGGATCCAATCCTGGAGGTGAGGTTGACTATAACAGATTCATAGTCTCGATTTAGGCCTCCTAGAACAGCCAGGATCAACTCAGATGCATAAATTGGATAACCTGCTGCTGCCAATCCATCTGAATATCCTTTCATTTGAGCAAGATAATCAACCATTGGTTTGGATCCTTTTTCAGTCTTTGTAAGAGCAGTCTTATACTCAAGCATTCTAGATTCTGATCTGCTGTTAAACAAAAGCTCCAACGTGTTCCATACCTCATTTGATGAAGAGCAGTTCATCACCTCAAGAAGTGCTGGTTCTGTCATAGATCCTTTTAACCAGCTTAAGAGAAGTTGATCTGTTGCAAGCCAGGAATCATGAAGAGGATTGGGTTCCATCCGCCTCCAGATCTGCAGATACAACAAATTTTGGTGGTGCAAAGAAAGCCGCTGTTCCAAACAGAAAACCATCCAGACGATGGCCCTTCACAAAAGGGATCACAACCGATTTCCACAAAAGATAGTTTGATCTATCAAGCTTTACACTGCAGGTTTGAGACAGATTTCCATTGAATACTGGGGCTGAAACTGGAAAAGCAGAGGATTGAGCTCCAGTTGCGGATTACTGGTAGTGAGGAGAGTTTGAGAGACTGGTGGTAGATTTGTGAAGGTTGGTGGTGGAGTACGAGGAAAGGAGGTTGTGGCTGTGTACTGGGTGAACGGAAAAGATGAAAAACTTCCAAGAGAGAAGCTCGGTGTTGTTCCGGCGGTAATTTGAGCTCCAGTTACCGGTATACTTGTAGAAGCGGCAACACTGCACTGTGAGACAGTTGGTTGAGCTCCGGTCACCGGATTATCAGTGGAAGCATTGGTTCCGGCCATGATAGGCTCCGATACCAAGTTAAGAACACAGCATCAGAATGAAGAAGATAATTAATGATTCATTAATTAAGTTTGGCAGCCACAATACATAGTATTTGTACACAGAAAATCTAACAGAATTTAGTACTAGAGAATCTAGTAACAAATCTAATGATAAGCTTGACACGTGGCACATTAACACTCTAACACGTGGCAGCTACTTTAACACTTGCCCATCTCCCACCTCAACGATCAAAATCAAACAATTGGACCTCCCAAAAAAAAAACATCATACAGCACCACATATCTGTAACCAACAACCCCATAGTCTACTGCAGACATCACTCATTAATTTCAAAGGAACTCTTTTTTATCCAGATAAGCTTCCTCAAGCATCATAAATCCCGTTAAACACCCCTTCAACACCCCCTTAAAATCCCCCTTAAACTGCTAGTCCTAAATTGCTGCGGGGATTTAAAGCTTATTTAAGAAAGACAGAAAAAAAGTTTGAACCTTTTCCCTTAATTAATTTTCAACAAAAAGACAGCTCAAGTTACTAGGAAAATGAATGAAAGAATGAAGATAAAGCCTACAAACAAGTTCAGCTGTTATGTCTCTCCAATATCCTCAAGAAAGGAGAATAAACAATACCTTGGCGAGAATATTACAACTCCTTCCCATGGAGAAAGGTAGCAGCCGCCGTTTCATTTGGATACCCTCTGCTTTCTCCTCAGCATTCACTGAGAAATAATAAAAATAAGATAAATGGAAAAGATATTTGATATTATTAGAATGATTGTGATCATTACACCCTACAAATAAATAGGCTAGAAAAATAGTCATTTTTTAGAAGGACTTCGACAAATTAGGAGAGACTCTTGCTATTAATTAATATTATTCTCAATCAATCGTCTTTATTTTCTTTTACACTCCCCCTCAAGTTGGAGTGTATGTCTATGACATCCAACTTGTCTATTAGAAAATCAAATCGTCTTCCATTTAAAGGCTTGGTAAAAAGATCAGCCGGTTGATCTCCGGTCGCAATGTGTATAGTCTTGATTAATCTCTTTTGCAATTTCTCTCGAACTAAATGGCAACAAATCTCTATGTGCTTAGTGGGCTCATGAAAAACTGGATTCGAAGCAATATGTAATGCTGCCTTATTGTCACAAAACAAATGGACTGGTTGATGATGGTTAACATGAAGATCACGTAAAATATTCTTTATCCATGTTATCTCACAACTTGTGGTGGCCATTGAACGATATTCTGCTTCAGCACTAGAGCGAGATACAGTCGTTTGTTTCTTTGTTCGCCAAGTAATGGGTGCTTGTCCAAGAAAGACACAATAACCCGTAATAGATCTTTTGTATCCTTACAACGAGCCCAATCAGCATCACAAAAGGCCATGAGTTGTAACGTCCCTTGAGATGGCAGTAAAATTCCTCGCCCTGGAGAACTCTTAATATAGCATAGGACTTTATGTGCAGCATCGAGATGTGGTTGTCTTGGCTTATCCATGAATTGACTCAATATATTGACGAATATGAGATATCAGGCCGTGTGGCTGTCAAATAGATCAATCTTCCAACGAGTCTTCGATAAAGAGATGGATCACGCAATAATGTACCATCTTCCATAGTGAGCGCAATGTTTTCTTCAATTGGTATGTAAGACGGCTTTGCTCCCAAATAACCTGTATCTTCCAAAATCTCCAAAGCATATTTTCTTTGAGAAAGACTAATTCCCTTGTGTGACCTGGCCACTTCTATTCCCAAAAAATATTTCAAACGACCCAAATCTTTGAGTTTAAAATGATTTGACAAGAAGACTTTTGTATCATTAATCTCATGCACGTCATTCCCTGCAATAATTACGTCATCTACATAGATCAAAATGGCAATGAATTTAGCCTATTTAGCACGGACGAATAATGAATGATCAAAATGGGATCGAATAAACCCTGCATGCTCTAACTTGTTTGATAATTTGAGAAACCACTGTCGTGATGCTTGCTTTAGGCCATATAGGGACTTGTGTAATTTGCATACTCGTGTCTCCCCTTTTCGTACGTGTCTCCCCCTTTCGTGTCTCCCCCTTCTTCATGTAAATCACCATGAAGAAAGGCGGCGTTAACATCAAGTTGGTGAAGATGCCATCCACGCAATGCTGCAAGACTAAGAAGTATACGGATAGTGACCATTTTAGCTACTGGGGCGAAGGTTTCATGATAATCAATCCCTTCCACTTGACTGTATCCTTTGGCCACCAAACGTGCCTTGTATCGCTCAACGGTGCCATTTGCATTGAGTTTAATTTTGTACACCCATTTACATCCAATGGGCACTTTTCCAGGGGTAGAGATACCAAACTCCATGTTTTATTTTGTTGTAAAGACATTAGTTATTCATGCATGGCTTTGCGCCAATTAGCATCACTTACAGCATGTTCAAAACTTTGAGGTTCTTTCAAAATGGTGAGTTGTGCCACATATGCTTTATGAGTGGTAGATAAATTATCATAAGAAAGAACATCATGTAAAGGATAGGACGTACCTCCTCCATGGACCGCGTGTGAGGCCGACGACTGCTCTGGGCGTGATGGAAAAGCCATATCCAGATGGTAATCATGTAAATAGGATGGTGGCTTGGTTATTCTGTGGCTGCGTCTAGGAACATGATGCGGGGATGGAGAAGATGTGACGTCGGATGTTATAACGGGAGGTTCGACAAAAGGTGGAGATGGTTCGGTTTCGGTGGTGTCAAGTACTGGTTGAAGGAGTAGTGTGTGGAATGTCTGTTGTATGGTCAGTTTGTGAAGTGAGAGGAAAATGATTTTGTGGAACTACATGGTGAATATTTTGTGAATCATGCATCTGCTTATAAGGGAAATGATCTTCATAGAATTGGACATCACGAGATATAATTGTTCTTTTTTTATCCAAATCAAAAAGTTTATATCCCTTTTGGCCATGTGGGTATCCAATAAAAATACATTTAGGGGTTCTGGCATCGAATTTGGTTGGGTTATCTGTATGGGTCGAGGCAAAGCAAAGACAACCAAATGTGCGTAAATGCAGCATAATTGGGTGGCTTTTGAAATAACTTTTCAAAGGGTGTTTGACCTTTTAGTAAGGGAGTCGGGGTGCGATTTATTAAATAGGCAGAAGTGAGAATGGCATCGCCCCAAAATTGCTTCGGAAGTTTTGCTTGAATGAGCAGGGCACAAGCCATATTCATAAGGTGTTTGTGTTTCCGTTCCGCAACACCATTTTGTTGGGGCGTATCAACACAACTAGTGTGGTGTATGATTCCCTTGTTTGCAAAAAAATCCCAAAGTTTAAATTCTGCACCATTGTCACTACGAATAATTTTTACTTTGGCATCAAATTGATTTTCAGATAGATTTAGAAACTGAATCAATAAATTTCTTGCATCAGATTTATTTTGCATAAGGTAAACCCAAGTACACCTAGTGTAATCGTCCACAATTGTGAGGAAATATCGTGCACTAGATAATGATGGCACTCTATAACCACCTCAAATGTCGACATGAATTATTTGGAAAGGAAAAGTACTAGAAATGGAACTTTTGGGAAAAGGGAGACGGGTCTGCTTGGCCAAAGGACATATTAGGCATGATTCTCCGGCACAAGAATTATTTTTAATCTCTGTAGAATAAAATAAAGACATGACTTTTGAAGAAGGATGACCCAACCGTTGTTGCCACAGGGAGAAGTTGTCGGATGAAATTTGGTTGCAAGCATTGTTTGTAGTTGTTTGGAGATAGTATAGCCCTTCTTTTTCAACACCCGTCCCAATCGTCTTCCCCGAACGCAAGTCCTGGATAAGACAACAATTAGTAAGAAACACGGTGACATAGTTTGAATTATTTACAAGCTTGCTGAGTGAAATGAGATTCAATTGAAAATCGGGAATGCATTGAACATGATCGAGAACTAAAAAAGGCGATAGAACTATTCTCCCAACATGTGTGACCCGTAACTTTACACCATTGGGAAGTGTCACAAATCGATCCGTCACCGGTATACATTGAGAGAGTAATTTGGGATCACAAACCATGTGGTCGGTGCATCCACTATCTAGAATCCATCATTGGTGCACCGAATTATAAAACGATTTACCTGACATGTCATCATGGTAAGAAGTTACTTGATTTGCTTGTGATGGCTTGGATTTTATCATCTCCAATATCTGCTTGCATTCCTCAGGCGAAAAAGGAAATGTTGATCCCTGCTTGTCAAAATTTTGCTTTCCCTTTTGCGTGACGGACGATCGTTCGCATTCCTTCACTCCTTTCTTTTTTCGACAATAATCAATTGTGTGGCCCTTTAATGAGCAATAATCACATGTAAGATGAGCCCTGTAATTCTTAGTGACATGATTGTTTCTTCCATATTTTGCACACTTTTTGTCATCATTTTGCTTATGTTGTCCGGCACTTCTCACAGCAAATACGGCCCCTTCTATTGCTGCATCATTTCGATGATTTGTCGGTACCGGTGTAGCAGCAGATTGTTTCTTATGCCTTAAACTAAGGCGTATGCGTTGTTTGCAGATGGCAAAGGGTCAAGTAACAAGGTATTACTTCGAACCCTTGCAAATGATTCATCCAATCCCATTAAAAATTTCATTGTCTTTTGGGTTTCTAGAAACGATCCCACTTCTTTAATTGATCCACATGTGCACGGGGGAATGAACAAAGAGAGTCACGCTCATCCCATAATCCCTTTAACTTCGTGAAATACGAACCAACCGATGCACCTCCTTGCACGCACGAGTGAATTTCTGTTTTCAACATTGAATAATTGTACAGCATTGGCATGTGGAAAAACGCTCGTTTAATTTGGCCCAAATCTGCTTTGCGTATCTGCAACGAATAACGCTGCCCACTATTTCTGTGGATATGGAACCAAGCAACCATGTTGAAAACAGAAATTCACTCGTGCGTGCAAGGAGGTGCATCGGTTGGTTCGTATTTCACGAAGTCGTATCTGCAACGAATAACGCTGCCCACTATTTCTGTGGATATGGAACCAAGCAACCATGTTTTTACCAGATTGTTGCATTGATTCCATTGTTGATATTCCTTTACTGGTTTTGTTGATGGTTCGGGAATTGTTCCGTCCACTAGCCCAATCTTATTTTTGACAGTCAATGCCATGACCATGGATTGCTTCCATGTATTATAGTTATTTTCTGTTAAGGGTTGTGATACAAGAACCGCACCAGGTTGATCAGAGTGATGAATAAACAACGGATGGTTTGGGTTGTCCCAGTAGGGTGAGGGAGTCAAGCTCCCTGATTTTTCACCAGCCATGGAACGTGAACGGGGCTAAGGAAGAAGAAGAAAGAAGTGCTCTGATACAATGAGAAATAATAAAAATAAGAAAAATGGAAAAGATATTTGATATTATTAGAATGATTGTGACCATTACTGTAACACCCAAAAAATAAAAAATAAAAAATAAAAAAAAATTTGGGATTGTTAACGAGATATACCTTATAATATTATGTTGGTTTTATACTATTATATTGGTTTTATAAAATCTAGCAGCGAATAATATAAAATGGAAATGCGTATAAATTGAAACTTACTATATTACTTTACTTTTAATTTTTATGTGACAAATGACAACATAACTAAATACAATATAATTCCTTAGGAATATTTAAACTTATAGATAAATATATGTTATTGAAAAACCATAGCATAGTGTCAACACTCCTAGCTGGGAAAGGATAATGCAATCTTCAACAGCCGTATCTTGGTGGTTTAGATTCTTAGGAGATAATATCTAAACAGATTATATCTATTATAAGTTGTTGCAACAAATTTTCAAAAGTTTAAAATTTAAATTCCATCTTATCTTTTATCAATAGTAAGGGGTCTAACACTATAAATAGAAGATGGTTGTGAACTATCATAGCATCCTTTCACTGATTTGTCTTGTTCCTCGTTAAAATAGCATCATTTGTACCCTTTGTTTGCAAATACATCATTCTTGGGGCACCACTAGCAGCATATTGGACGGTGAGTTCTATTTTTTTTGTTTTGTATTGTCTTTTGCTAATTTGTATCATTATTGTCTTATTTTATTTTTTCTTTTCTCATCATTATTTTTTTATTTCCTATAAATGCTTTGTACCTAAGTAATGCTCGCAACTATATTATTTATACTAAAAACCCTAACTTTTGTTTTGACATTCTACTAAGTTTTTCTATGACCCGAAGAGTGGCTTATTTTAGTTATTTTCGCTTAAATGGTTTTTAACATAACACTCGTTAGTTGGATCTAGATTTGTTATTTTTTTGGGAGTAAAATTGACGATACATTTTTGTTTACTCGGAATATATATATCATATTATGTTCCTAATTTACGTAAAATTGACATACTCGTGGCTTTTAAACATTTCTAGTCTATCTTTAGATTGATTATAAGTTGACAATTATATAATTATTTTCATGTGCTAATTTTCCCTCACTACTTTGAGAAATCCAACTTATATTCTAGGGAGGATGTAAATTTTAATAGGTACCTCATTTAAATTTTGCAATAAGTGTTTATATATATATATATATATATATATATATATATATATATATATATATATATATATATGATACAGAATGCTAACTTCCAATTGAATAATAATTGTCATGACAGTCCTATAAAATTTGGTATTGACATACACCGATCACCGATAATTTAATGAAAAGATCATCATGATAACCAATTCTTGTTCTTGCTTGATGCAAAACTCTTAGTGACTAGGTGAGTTGGGGTTATTGCACCGCAGAACGTCTAGTCACCGGTCTCGGGGCCTCTTGACCCTGTCTCATCGATAGTCCTGGGGTGATGGTACCAAAAGTTTTCCCCAATGTTCCATGTGCATGGCCGGGAAAGCAAGGGCCGACGGCTATGTCATGGTTCGAGAGGGCGATGGGGTTACCGGAGCCTTTTGGGGTTCACTGGCGATAGTCTGAATCCTTTCCTGACAATCGGCCGGAATTGTCGAGCAATAAACTGCTTGTTTGTGAAGTCGCGGTAGAAAAACATCTTTGAAGTTGGTTGGTAATGACTCGTCGACTAAGCCAAGTCGGTGTCGAGCAAAAAAAAATAATAGACTTAAATTCAAGTAATTCCTTGACGTGTATATTTTTGCAAAGTATCATATTTTTGCCATGTACTAACAACTATTATATGCAGGGTAAGAGAAAAGCATTATGTTGTAACATTTAAATGGTTTTGTAAAAATTATTTTCGTATATAAAGGTTCACGGACACACATCGAACTCACTTTGAGCTATCTTTATTTCACACGTTTGTAAATCTTTTTTAAGGTATGGAGAAGGACACCAAAGTGGTGAGGAGAGCGGGTAACCTTGGAGGATGTTCTGGGAAGGGAGTTGATGAAGAGTTCAATGTCGACAAGGCAGCTTAGTTGTCAAGTTTTGTTTAGCTTGTTTTAAATATTGGATTGTTCGATATAATAAAAAAATTAAATGATGTTGTTTTCTTTTGTTTTGGTGACGTTTGAATAAAGTACTAGTTCCCTCAGTGTGTTGTTTTTCGAGTTTTAGTCATGTGCGCGATGGATCGCCAGAACATCATTTATTAGGCACAGAGTGGGCGCTTAGGGTGAGGATAAAAGCCTATTACAATTACACTCTACAAATAAATAGGCTAGAAAAAGAGTCATTCTTCAGAAGGACTTCGACAAATTAGGAGAGAATCTTACTATTAATTAATATTATTCTCAATCAATCATCTTTATTTTCTTTTACATTCACAGTCCGCCAACTCGACCAAGTGGGCACAACATTGCTGCGAGGCAATCTCATATCATAGATTCATTAGTGGCAATTTATCATTCATTCATTCACAAAAGCAGGGATGAAGAACGTCATACTAACAACAAACCCAACAAAACAGGGTCGGTTTGGTCCGGGCAGTTGATTTGGTTTTCGGTTATTCGAAACCAAAATAAAATGGCAGAAAACAAAATTAAAACAAAAAAACCAAAACCAAAAAATAAAACACATATGAAACGAAATCGTTTTTACTTAGACACCGAAATTAGACATATAAATTGAACAAATGATGCAGAAAACAAGGTACTTACAAATTTCGCCTATTGATGTGGTTTTTTTATTTTTTTTATTTTTGGTATTTTTGTATTTTTGTAGTGATTACAGCTTCAATTAACCGTTTATATAAACTACTACCTTCGTCCCAAAATAAGTGTCCATATTTTAGAAAACAATTGTCCTATAAAAAGTGTCAATTTCTATTACCAATGCATCATTTAATGCTTATTTTCCAAAGATAATCTTAGTCCAACATTTATTTATGGCACTCATTTCATATCCAAAACAAACATTTATTATTTGTGAGGGGGTAAATATGTCAATGTAGTATAAAACACAACACATTAATTACATTTCTTAGTAAGTGTGAAAACTAAAAAGAGGACCCTTATTTTGGGACGGAGATAGTACTATACAAACTAATTGAGCTCCTAAACGGTTACAATTGCTCCAACTAATCCTAACCGCATTCAACTGTTTTCCACATAATGTGTTCGATCAAATGCTTCACTGAAGTGTCTTGCATTTGATCATACTGAACTGAGCTTAGGGATGCTTTGTGTGTTACTAATTTGATAGCATCTGCAACACCATGAGTACCTGTATCCTGTAGCGTACCAAATTCACTTTTTACTAAGTTCACTCTTCTCCCTTATTTCTATTTCACTTTTCTTAATGTAGTATGTGTCATTATTTTATCATAATGTAAATATTTTGACAACATAACCATCTTGAATGCTAAAAAATAAGAGCATGTGAGCTCTTTCTTGAATATGAATAAATTGATTAACTTTATTCACAAAATAAAATAAAATAAAATACTATTGGCTCGGCATTATTATTACTCCGTTATTTTATTAGCACTTGTATTTTTAATTTTTCTTGTTTCTTTATATATAGTTGAAGGATAATAATAAGTTGAGAATATTAATAGGGAAACTTATAAAATAAGTTTAAGATTCATTTTATCATGGACAGTGAATCTGTAAGAAAAGATTCTAATGCAACTGACTCTGTGTTGAGATTTTGTAAAACATAAAAAAATGATGTTTGAGTCTGTAACATAAATAATTTGTTAAGAAACACTGATGCAAGTGCTCTAACAAGTAAGAGGTGACACAATGACTCAACTTGGAGGGTGCACAACAATTGAAGTAAAGGTTAATGTCATTGTGTAGGTTTACCGTAAAAGTAGTGACACAGCTCAGTAACAATCGTCGTTAATGCAAGTAAATTCTGGACGTCGGAAAGGTATGGTATGTGATTTAAAATGAAAAGAATTTAGGATTTCCGGAATTATGTCGGAAAGGTCATATGTCATCTTAAAATGAAGAAAAATTTGGATTTCAGAAATTATGTTGGAAGAGTATCATATATGATCTTTAAAATGAAGAGGATGAAGAAATTTTGAATTATGGTGAATAAACTGTGCTGATTTGATTGTCTAAATAAAAAAATATGGTTGTTCGAAAAATATTGATTAGAGAGAAAATATGATTGTTTGAAAAATTGGATTCGATAGAGAAATTAATATTCTCAAAGTTTGGATTTTCTCATAAACGAATGGTATTTTGGGTACAAAAGGTTGTTAGGGTTATACTTTTAACTAATAAAAATACGTGTTCGTCTTATTTACCAAAATTTAAAGGTTTTTTTCCTTTCCCTTTTTGACCCCATATGTGTGGGCACGCGCATGTGAGTGGGTTGCGGTGTGTCGGGGTGTGTGTGGGTAGGGGAGTGTGTGGGGGTCTAGGTGTGCGTCAGCGTGGTCATGGGCGTGTGACCGTTAACATTATTATTATTCTATCCCGCACTCTATCCTCACGTGCACCGCCCGTTGGATGCACGACACATGCATACTTCCCAACAGGACGGTGCACGTAAGGACTCCCCGTGATAGAATTTCCTGGATTCTGTCACCATATATGTCTACACAGACAGACAGCAACAGCAACATACAAATAGAAAGAAACAAAAAAGGGCATACAACACAACTAGTATAGTAGTAGTAGTAGCAGCAACTCTTATTTACCACTCACACACGGGAAGTTCTTACGTGAGGACTCCCATATGGAGTGTAGCGTGACGTAAGCATTACAGGCCACTGGCTTTATTCTGATGAATGAAATGCGGTGCAAAGAATCTTGCGTACATGCTACTCCCCATATGGGAGTCCTCATGTAAGAATTTCCCCACATGGCTGCCCTATGCCCTAAACCCTATACCCCGTTTATTATTCATTTATTAATTTATTACACAACTAAAAACATCTTCAGTTCATAATCATATATCCTCCAAATCAATCATATATCCTCCAAATCGTATCTAATAATCTTGTTTTATTAACACACACACACACTATATAGTACATTTTATATATACATTATAAGAATTATTCATACCAATAATTCACTCTTCGTCGCTCCAGAAACTATTTTTATAATAGCAGGGGGGATGAGGCCCATACTTCTCCAGTAGGCATTCAGCTTGACGTACAATTCGACCGCTGTAGGTCCTATCATTCAGATACATGTATAATATATCCCACCCGGGACTATAACCATCTATCATCTTAGCATACTCATTCACGTCCTTGGCCTCCCCAGCCCTCAAAATATTCGCAATTGCAACAAAACTGTCACTTACAAAGTCTACATCCCGAACAGAGCAAGCAAAGACCAAAAACATTAGACCCCCCATTTCAACCAGATCGCTGACAACAAATCAACACAAGATGAACCAAAGATCAAAAGGCTGCGGCTATACAAACGAGGATAATATCATACAACAAAAAGTCGAAAATAATGATATATAATTATAACAAAAAAAGAGGGTACTACTACACGTACTTGATCTGATCAAATGAACCATGTTCAGTAATCTGTAAAATAGCAGCTGTAGCAGCTCCCAACAGATAAACGTTGCATGTCTTGTTACACAACCCCTTGACCATAGGGGGCAATAATTGTTCTTTTACATGATCCTGCCATTATTCCAAGAAACACACACACACACACAAATCAATAACTTGATTTATCTGCAGCTTGACCTAGTCCGACAGCCCAGAAAATTTGAGTTTAAAATAAGAATGAAAAAAAAGTTGGGAGAATAAAATTTATTGTAAACAAATAAGCTACAGAACAAGGCCAATACCCATAACTCGCAATCGCACCGCTCACAAGCAATGCATGCAACCGTCCGGCAAGCATCTGCCATGATGGATTCATCGTCTTTTCTACTCAGAAGTTTCACCAACCAAGAATCCAAGAGCTCGGTTCTGACAATTTTCTATACAAGGAAGACAACCCTATTAAAAAAAAGGCCTTCATAATAAACATAATGATACAAATGATGCATCAAAAAGTAAATATCGAAGCAGGCAGGGAGACAACTTAGGATGTCATTGTTGAACACTGTACTGGAACAAGACTTGTGAAGGGTGCCATATTTCAAATAACAACAAACAATACCTAAGAAACACATACCTCCCTCATGCCTTTGGTAACCAGGGAAACGCTGGCAACGGCGTTAAGTATAGGATAGGTCAAATCTGGATTGCAGCTTAAACTGAAAGAAAACATACGTAGACAAACAAAACAAGTCGGTGTACTCCAAAACAACAACAATAAATACATACACAAACAAATTCATGACACACGCCCTGGCAGTTACTCACTTGCAGACAAGTTGAAGAAGCTGATCTTGGATACCAGCACCAAAAGTGACTGCCAACCGTCTGGAAGGACAGGAAGCTAAGAAAGAAAGGGCTAAGCATACTTGTCTCTGCGCCTCCGCATTCCCCAATCTTAGAATACGCACCACTAAATTCTCTACACCCGTCTTCACATAGAAAAACAATTAAAAAAGACTCAACGATCAGTCCATCAAACGCTGCATGACTGAATAACACAACGCAAACCAACCTGATCAGCGGACATCTTAGTGACCTTTGAAGTTCCAAGAGAAATAAATGTCAGAGTGCGAGCAACACCCTCCTGGAAGAAATTAGATAAGCAAGAGAATGAAAAACTCCTAAAACTAGTACTACTTGAGCGAGAAATTGGCGAAAAACAGGATCATGAAAATTTATACCTTAACATGGGGAGGAACTTTAGTGAAAAGGAACCAGACACAAATGGCAGCAAGTTCCGACTTTAAAGCATCTTCAATATTCAAGTTTGAATCTGGTGACAAAGTCAATAGTCAATGATAAGAAAAGGGTATAAATTAGGTTAGCATTACAAGCATAAGGATGACTTATAAACACCCATCGAGCTGAATTTCCGCAATAAAGACCAATCTTTTGTCTTCAATGTCTCAGCCATAGAAGGAAGCAACATCTCCAACTGAAATAACCAACAAGAATGTTAGAGGCATTAAACAAGAGAAACAACACGCCAAAAAGACAAACAACACTAGAGAACAAACAAACAGGCCACAAGTAAAGACAGCTCAAGCATTCAAGCAAGTTACTAGGAAAATGAATGAATAAATACATAAAGCCTGCAAACAAGTTCACCAATTACGTTGTTAGGTCTCTCCAATCTCCTCAAGAAAGAGAAGAATAATGTTACTACCGATACCTTGGATGAAATATGCAACTCCTTGAGGAAGGAAGGAAGTTGCAGGTCTTTATCAGAGATGGAGATGGGCTTCAGGCCCATCCCTCCTGCTATCTCCTCATCATCCACAAACTCCGGTGTATTTCCCATCGAGCTGAACGGAACAGTGTACTTCAACAGTAAAGGCCAATCATGGGTCCTAAACGTCTCAGCCATAGAAGGAAGCAACCTCTTCAACGTAAACAACCAATAGGAATATTAGAGGCCTTAGCAAAGGGAAAACACGCCAAAAAGATGAACACCACCAGAGAACAAATGAACAGGCCATGAAATTTCCACCATACGACCTTACTTGCTCATCTCCCCCACCTCAACGATGAAGATCAAACAATTGGAATCATCACAAAAAAAAGGATAAAATAACGTACAGACCCCCCACATATCTCTACCAAACACCCATAATCTACTGCAGACATCACTCATTAATTTCAACATAAATTAAGATCAAGCATTGAAGCAAGTTACTAGGAAAATGAATAAATAAATACATAAAGCCAACAAACAAGTTTACCAGTTAAGTTGTTAGGTCTCTCCAATCTCCTCAAGAAAGAGGAGAATATTGTTATTACCAATACCTTGGATGAAATATTCCAGTCCTTGAGAAACGAAGGAAGTTGCAGATCCTTATTAGAGATGGAGATGGGTTTCAGGGGCCTCCCTCCTGCTTTCTCCTCATCATCCACAAACTCCAGTGTATTTCCCATCGAGCTGAACGGAACAGTGTATTGCAGCAGTAAAGACCAACCATGGGTTCTAAATGTCTCAGCCATAGAAGGAAGCAACCCCTTCAACTCAAATAACCAACAAGAATGTAAGAGGCCTTAACAAAGGGAAAACGCGCCAAAAAGACAAACAACACCAGAGAACAAATGAACAGACCATGAAATTTCCACCATACGACCATACTTGCCCATTTCCCACCTCAACCGATCAAAGTCAAACAATTGCACAACCCCCAAGAAAAAAAAGATAAAACAACATACATCACCATATATCTGTAACCAACAACCCCATAGTCTACTGCAGACATCACTCATTAATTTCAAGGGAACTCTTTTTAATCCAGATAAGCTTCCTTAAGCATCATAAATCCCGTTAGACACCCACTTAAACCTCTAAATCTCCAACACCCCTTAAAATCCACCTTTGCTAGTCCTAAATTGCTGGGGGATTTAAAGCTTATTTAAGAAAGAAAGAAAAAAAAAAGATCACCCAGCTTGTAATTCGATTAAAGATTGAGCTAATCCGAATTCGAATGAATAAACTGCACATGTTTGTGACTTGGCTGATGTAGGGACATCTGTGCCACATAAGCTTGCCACATCAGCATAATAATATCTAGCCTAGATTTGCATCCTAGATCCGCATTATTTGTCCTTTTCTGCCTTTGTTATTTTGGTTGTTAGCCCAGTACCTGCTAGAGGTATTAGTGGCCGGTTCTTAGATTTTGTAACCCAGATTTTGCTTTTGCATTTGCTGTATTTTTCAGAGTTATTCCATAACTCTGTGTTCATGTTTAATCAAAGAGAGGTTTAACTCCATTATCTCCGCTGATGGCAGATTCTGAAGCAGTGATCAGCCGGATCTCCGACGTAGATCGAGATCTGAAGTCCCAACGGGAAGAACTGAAAGAGGTGAAGCAGAAGCTCAAGGAGTTTACACGTGAGATGCTGATCGTGGTGAAAGAGTTACAACGAGGGCAAGCAGAGATGAAGAAGATGCTTCATTTGGAGGAACGAGAGCTACCTCGTACTCCTAGAGAAGACACAACGGCATTAGATCTTTCAAAAACTCCAATAGGCAACGGGAAAACACCAGAAGAAGCGACAGAGCCGATAAAGATGAAAGGTATACGAAATAACCTTGGTAGATCACCGGAGTTCAAAGAAATTAGTTCCGATTCAGACCCAGATGCATCGGACTGGAACCCATCAACCCGAAGAAGAGCTAGAGGTCAGTGAAGGAGTATACTGATGAGCTTTACAGATTGGGTAACAGGACAGCTACTCCAGAAGATCCTGAAGTACAAGTGGCCAGATTCATTGGAGGTTTGGGAGAGGAACTGCAGGAAAAGTTGGAATTAGCTCCCATTTGGAGCCTCAATGAGGCTGTTAATATGGCACTAACAGTGGAGAAGCAGCTACAAAGGAAAGCTTCTAAGAACACCCCTGGTAGGAGGCTCTTTACCCCTAGCCATACCCCTATGAGCTCCCTTCAACCAAAAGCTACTGAGCAGGCAGATCCAGCCAAAGGCAAGGCCAAGGCAGTGGATAATAAGGCCCCTAATCCTTATGCCAGGCCAGCAGCACCAAAATGCTACAGGTGTGGCCAACCTGGGCATAAGTCAAATGAGTGTCAAATGAAGAAGCAGGTGACCTTATTGGATAAACAGGAAGAGGAATATGAAGCTTATGCAGAACCAGAAGAAGAACCTATTGAGGAACTTGAGAAGGATGATGGGGAAATGCTGGTATGTATTGTTGAACACCTCTTGTTTACAGAACCTACCCCTACCCAAAGACATGCCTGTTTAGGACTAGATGTACCATAAACAGCAAGGAGTGTGAAGTAATCATAGATAGCGGGTCCAGTGAAAACTTGATTTCCAGAGCAGCTGTAAAGGCCCTAAGTTTGAGCACCACACCTCATTCTCATCCTTACAAAATGGGGTGGATTAAGAAAGGACCTGAGAGCAGGGTTTCAGAGATTTGCAAAGTCAGATTTTCCATTGAGAAGGCCTATGTGGATGAAGTGGCATGTGATGTAGTGGAAATGGATGTCTGCCATCTATTGTTGGGAAGGCCCTGGCAGTTTGAAAGGGATGTAACACACAAGGGGAGGGACAATACCTATTCCTTCTCTTGGATGGGCAAGAAGGTTGTGCTAGTACCAATGTCCCAACAAGATATTAAAGCTGAGAGGGGCAAGTCACCAATGTTATTGGCATCTGGTAAACATTTTGAGGCAGAATTGGAAGACTCTTTCAGATTATTTGGGCTGTTTAAGAAAGAGATACAAGAGGAAGGTCCCCTGGACAGTGAAAATGAGGTGGTCCAACAACTGTTAACAGAATTTCAAGACTTGTATCCTACAGAGCTCCCCTCTGGATTGCCTCCCATGAGAGAAATACAACACCACATAGACCTTGTACCTGGGGCTTCTTTACCCAACCTCCCACATTATAAACTGTACCCCAGAGAACAGAAGATCCTACAAGGGATAGTAGAGGAACTCCTAGCAAAACAAGTGATCAGACCTAGCACCAGCCCATGTGTTGTACCTGCTTTACTAGTGCCAAAGAAAGACAACCAGTGGAGGATGTGTGTGGACAGTAGGGCAATCAACAAGATAACAGTCAAATACAGGTTTCCTATGCCAAGAACTGATGACCTGATGGACCACCTGACTGGAGCTACTGTTTTCACAAAGATTGACTTAACTAGTGGCTACCACCATATCAGAATAAGGCAGGGGGATGAGTGGAAGACCAGTTTCAAGACACAGGAGGGGCTGTATGAGTGGCTAGTCATGCCCTTTGGCCTATGCAATCCTCCCAGCACATTCATGAGGCTCATGCATGAGGTACTAAAGCCATTTCTCCATAAATTTGTGATTGTTTATTTTGATGACATCCTGGTATTTAGTAAGGACATGAGCACACACTTGGAACACCTTAAGGCAGTTTTTGGGGCTTTGAAAAGCAACAAGCTCTATATGAATCTTAAAAAGTGTTTTTTGCTGCACCTAGTCTGTTATTTCTTGGGTTTGTCACCAGTTCAGAGGGGATTCACACAGATCCTAGGGAAGAAGAAGCAATCAGAGACTGGCCCACCCCTTCCAATATTACCACCCTCAGGAGTTTTCTGGGGTTAGCTTCTTTTTATAGGAAGTTTATAAGGGGGTTCAGTATGCTAACAGCACCACTGACCGACTGTTTAAAGAAGGGGAAGTTCAATTGGGGGTTATAACAGGGTAACAGTTTTGAAGAAATTAAGTCCCGACTCACCACTACTCCAGTGTTGGCTCTACGACTTTGATAAACTATTCCAAGTTGATACTGATGCCTCTGCCATGGGGATTGGGGCTGTGCTTAGCCAGGAGGGCAGACCAATAGCCTTTTTTAGTGAAAAATTGTCACCAGCTAGGGCCAAATGGACCACCTATGAGCAGGAATTCTATGCCATTTTTAGGTCCCTACAACAGTGGGAGCACTACCTGTTGCACAAGGAATTTGTGCTCAACTGTGGTCACAGAACTCTACAGCATATGAATACCCAGAAACACATCAACAGGATGCATGCCAGGTGGTTTCTTTACTTACAGAAGTTCTCTTTTGTTTTTAAGCACAAATCTGGGAGTTTGAATGTAGTGGCAGATGCACCAAGTAGGAAACAGTGCCTGTTGAATATGCTGCAGTCCGAGTTAGTGAGTTTCAAAACTCTACCAGAAGAATATGAAGAGGATACAGACTTTGGGAAAATTTGGGTGGATTGCAAGAACAAAGAGTTCAAAGACCAGTACCATTTGGTACAGGGATTTAGTACCATTTGGTACAGGGATTTCTGTTCAAGGAAGACAGGTTGTGCATTCCTAACACATCCATGAGGGAATACCTAATTCATGAGTTTCATGCTGGAGGACTTGCTGCACACACTGGCAGAGACAAGACCATAGCCTTGGTGACTGAAAGATTCTACCAGCCACAAGTGAGAAAAGACATCAGCACATATATCAAGAGGTGGGATTTGTCAATCCGCAAAAGGGAACAAACAGAATACTGGACTGTACACTCCTTTGCCAATTCCTCAAACCGTTTGGAAAGATTTGTCCATGGACTTTGTGCTAGGTTTACCCAAAACTCCTAGGCATGCAGACTCCATTTGTGTGGTGGTAGATAGGTTCTCAAAAATGGCACACTTCATACCTTGCAAGAAGGTGATGGATGCCACCCATGTGGCACATCTATTCTTCAGAGAGATAGTCAGGCTCCATGGTATTCCAAGAACCATAACTTCCGATAGAGATGTGAAGTTCAGAACAAAACTACAGAACAAAAGGTTCAGAACAAAACTACAGTTTAGCAGTGCCTACCACCCTCAGACTGATGGTCAAACAGAGGTAGTAAACAGAACCTTAGGTAATATGCTGAGATGTGTGGTTGAGGACTACCCAAAACAGTGGGGATACCCACATTGCACAAGTGGAATTTGCTTACAACTCTGTGAACAGATCTACTGGGGCCAGTCCATTCTCTGTGGTATACACAAAATCACCAAATGTTGTGATCTGGCTCCCCTACCTGTGGTAAAGAACAAGTCTGCTGGTAATCTGGCTGAAGCTATCCACAAAATTCATGAAGATGTCAGGGGCCAATTGAAGAAAAGCTATGCTAAGTACAAGGAAGTTGCTGATGTGAAGAGAATGAGGCAGGTATTTCACCCTGGGGAGTTAGTCATGGTTCATCTTAGAAAAGAGAGGTTTCCCGCTGGAGTGAACAACAAGCTGTATCCTAGGAAGATGGGACCTTTTGCTATCCACTCTGTGATCAATGAAAATGCTTATGAAGTGGACATTCCAAGCACCTGGAAAATGTCAAGGACCTTCGATGTTTCAGACTTGGTCCCCTACAACCCTACTGATGATGGACAATCCAGTGTTCAGAGTGAAAGCAGCCAAGAGAATGATCCTAAAGAAGAGGGGGGAAGGGATGATGTAGGGGACATCTGTGCCACATCAGCATAATAATATCTAGCCTAGATTTGCATCCTAGATCTGCATTATTTGTCCTTTTCTGCCTTTGTTGTCTTTTCTGGTTTTGGTTGTTAGCCCAGTACCTGCTAGAGGTATTAGTAGCCGTTTCTTTGATTTTGTAACCCAGATTTTGCATTTGCATTTGCTGTATTTTTCAGAGTTATTCCATAACTCTGTGTTCTTGTTTAATCAAAGAGAGGTTTCACTCCATTATTGGCGCTTAGAAGATTCTGGTAATTCATGATTCTCTTTTACAACCTTCGCACATTAACACATATTCTTCCTAATTCAGATGTTGAGGAAATTAAGTAAACAACTGAACGGTGAGGACTGGACATGAAACAACCTCAATACTTTATGATGTGTTAAGTCTCTCCAAAATCCTCGAGAAAGGAGAATGAACAATACCTTGGCGAGAATATTAATACTTCTCATGGAAAAAGGCTGTAGCCGCCATTTCATTTGGATTCCCTCTGCTTTCTCCTCAGTCAGCGAACTCGCACAAATAGCCTGTTTCTGTGAGGCAATAATCATTCATTCATTCACAAAAGCAGGGATGAAGAACATCATACTACCAACAAACCCGACAAAACAAAATAATAATAATAAAAACAACAGCACAGAAAAGGTAATAGCTGCAAAATAAATGAGAAATTCTGCAGAAAATTAAGATTGTGAAATCAATCATACTTACATTCACTGTAAAAGCAGGGAAAAGAAACGGTAGAATATAGCCATTTAAAAGTGCATAACGCGATTCCTTGTACGGAATCCTTCGCCGGGAAACTCCAAAATACAAAAATAAAAATAATAATAATAATAATAATAATAATAATAAATAAATAAATAAATAAAAATAATAATAATAATAATGAAAGAAAATCCTCGTCCAACAGCAGAATTACACGCATGATGGTGTACATGGTTCAGCAAGGTTAATGGCCGTAACCGAAACCGAAAATTTCAAGCCTGAGTGCAATACCATTTCTCTGTTCAATCAGAAGGCAACGTACAGCATATAATGGAGGAATAAATAAAAAAATGAAAGGAAAAAAAAAATAGGCGAATCCATTTGAGAAGCAAGAGAATCTGCTTCAATAAGAACAAATGGGATGGAATTAAGATGAATTTAGCACTATTCACTAATTAAAGAAATCACCTTTTCAGTAAGAACAAGTAGAAGATTTAAGCACATATCCCAAGAATATATAATGAACTAAAATGTACTGCAAAAAAAACACCAAAACCCAGAAAATCTGAAAACCCAAAGCATTACTATAAAGCGGGATAAACAACGAACCTAAACAAGAAAAAGGGTCGGCAGAAATCACACAAAGATAACAACTTTCAAGCTCTGTTTAATCAATCTTGTCATCCTTATCTGTCGGGGTGGTCTTTATGGCTGGCCTATAATGAATGAATAGATTGTTGTCTCTCCAATATCCTCAATACTTTATGCTGTGTTAAGTCTCTCCAATATCCTCAAGAAAGAAGAACAAACAATACCTTGGCGAGAATATTACTACTTCCCATAGAGAAAGGTTGCAGCCGCCGTTTCATTTGGATATTTGGATTCCCTCTGCTTTCTCCTCAGTCATGCAACTCGCACAAAATACCTGCCACATGCTCAGCCGCTATTTTGTTTCTGTGAGGCAATAAATGAAGAATCAATCCACTTTCAGTAAACTAGGGTTTGTTCTTCAGCAAAATTCAGAGAGAAAAGGAAGAGGAAAAGTTTTGCGTGTGTTTTCTAATATGACCGAGTCAACGAAAAGGCCTTATATATTTAGTAGGGGTGTCATAAATCAAAGTCCGGTCGGTTTTTACGATTTTACGAATCGAATCTGTTGTTACTGTTTTGATATTTTCTCAATCGAATCGAATTGGTCGTTTTACGAATTGGATCAACCAATCTGATCCGGTTCGATTCGGTTCGATTCGGTTTTGATCGTATTTTATTTACCATAAAATTTTGATTTTTTTCTTCTAAAAATGAACAAACACCATTATTGGCACCATGTTCAATGCGGTGGTCGTTAGAACGACAATTTCAAATGTTCTTTCAAATTTTCACGATTAACGGATGAAGAATATTATAAGAAGCAAGAATGGCCGTGAGCTCAAGCGGCGGTTATCGACGGTTGGGAAGCATTTTAGGTTTAGGTTTAGGTGAAAGCAGGCGAGGTATAAGGTTTAGAAATTTAGGGTTGTGTGTGGGGGGTTTTTATAGAGCTAGTGAACCAATTAAATTATATATATATATATAATTAAAAATGAAGTATAACCGGTTCGGTTCGGGTCATACCGGTTTTTATGGATAAAACCGAAAACTGAATTGGATTTTCAGTTCGGTTTTTATTCAATGAAAAAACCGATTGGAAAACCGCGGTTCATCATTTTCCGGTCCGGTTTAATCCGGTTTAGTCGGTCAGTCCAGTTTTCCAATTTCGTTGTACACCCCTAATATTTAGGGGGCCTAGCTCATCTATACAAAGGCCTACGAGAAATAAGAAATTGCACCCCCAAAAAAAAACAGTCCAAATAATTCAGCAAAAAAATTAGGTTTTAGTCTATTTTCCTTCCGTGTTTAGTCTATTTTTTCTCCGTATATAAATTTTAATTCAGTTTATATTTTTTTATTAATTTAAGGACAAAATAGTTTTGTTCGGACTAAACTATTCCTACTAACACAAATATCTCGGCAATGTTCAGCCTTCCTTTTCCATCAGCGGAATTGGACGAAGACAAAGAGGGCGGCAGTGAATCGTTGAGAGAGAGGCGGCGGCGAATTCAAGGTTGCCGAGTTGGCCGGAGAAGATTCGAGTGGAGTGAGACATGGAATTGTTGATTAAGTAAACAAGAATAGCAGGGGCAACTAGTCTGAACAATAGTCTCAATTCAATCCAGGTGGCTCGTCGGATACGGTCCTTGTAAGGGATTTCATCGTCGGATAACACCTTTTCAAGCTCCGAGCTAGCTTCGTATGGTGTAGTGGTCGGATCGCAGTTTGAAGGTGGTGCCGTAACTGCCGTTGTTTCTTCTTCCTTTAAAGTTGTTTTCTGTTGTTCTTGTTCTTCTTCTTTGGAATCCATGGCCGTATAATTTTTAAGGTGGAAAACATCTCTCGAATACGTAAGAGGCGAGAGAGTTTACAGTGAAATTTTTAGGTTTGAGAAAATTGGGAATTTATTTAAATATTGGGGTTTTGGAGATAAGTGAAAAATGGAGTGGTATCAACCAATTTGTGTGGAATCTGCATCAGGTAATTCATTTTCAGTTTACCTTTTTTCCAGCATTCTTGATTTATGCTTGAGCTTAATTTTTTTAACAAAATGGAGAGAAGAGGAGAAGAGTTTGTGAGCAGCAGAACATTTGGGAGCAAAAGGATTGCTTTAACTTCAAATGATTTGATGGAGTTAGCTCAAGTTGATTCAATAAGTTTACTTTTTTATTGACACCAATGATAATTTGTGCTTGATGTTCTGTGTTCGTTTATTGGAATTTGTGCTTCATTCTATCATTTCTTTTGTGTTCGACATATTGATCAAATGAGTTTGAAATTACTACTATGAATCTTTTGGCTCAGCATGCTAGTGTAGTGTTCTTCACATGAAAAACAAAAGTGGACTTGTATTGTAGTTTCTTAGTCATTAGTCAAAGAGCCTTAAGTGTGTTTTTCACTTGGTTCATATCACTAAGCTTTCTAATACATTAGTTTTGGGGGTGTTACTGTGTTACTGTTAATATCACTGTGTGTTGTGCGATTTTCAGCCATATATACACCAAGAATAAGGCTGAAAATCAGATTTTGAAGCAGAAAACCAAGTGTTTCAGGGTTGAAAAATAGGTTGAATATTGAGTGTATGAAGTAGAAAATTTGATATCATTGTAATATGTTGAGCTTATTAAGGTATGTTGTGGGTTTATTCTTATTATTTTGTGACTTCTTTGAAATCTTCAAATACTATTATTGACTTCATGTTGTTGCCTTCTATTACTTTGTTCAAATATACAGAAAGTTGCAATGTTGCAATGTTTTTTTCTTCAAAAAAGAATCAGTTGTATTGTGCTTCAAACCCCCTTCCTTACATTGGGAAACATGCTAATAATGATATTTCAGTCATTAATGGATAAGAAATGCAATGTCTATTTGTTGTCTGTGGTTATTAGTACTGATAAGTGTTTTGAGAAGTTGAAGAGGAAAACAGAATTGGTTGTGTTACTGTGTTACCGTTTTCAATGTTTAACTCTGAAATGCTACTTCATCATGTTCTAACCCTTATTCACATGTACTGCAGCTTGCTTTGGTGTTCATGTGAAAGGATCAGTCGGAGAATATTCCACAAACGGGATCTGGTGTCTCGAGTTACCCTCTTTTGAATATGCCAAAATTTGAAGAATAAGCTTGAATTCAGTATCATTCTAGGGTGGGCTGTCAAAATCCTGCAATTCAATTCAGTATCAGAATTTGATTTTGAATGTTTTTTGGGTTTTTGGCCTCGGGATGTTAGGGCATTTCTATTGTGATAGACAATTCTGGTGGTTTTTGTATACCTTAGTGTGTCTTCCATATGTATATACCTATCCTTATTAACAATCACATTTGTTGGCAACAAGGGTTGATTTAAGGATGCATCTATGATGCTTTTGAGCTTTTATTTGATGATAAACAACGTTGGTGTTATTGTGTTACTGTAAACACTGTGATAAAATTCGGCTTTCAAATACTGTGATAAAATTCGGCTTTCAAATACTACGTCGAAAGAGAATCAAATGAGGTCTAAAAATGAAGATAAAAAATATATATAAACTTTGGTGAAACAATTTTGATGATCGGTGTTCTAAATCAAAAGTTACGGTCGTTTATAAGAAAAACGCTCCGGTTAATACAAATATTTTTTCGGCTTTTAAAATTTACGTCGGAAAGGTATCGTATGAGGGCTCAAATTAAAGAGCAAAAAAAATGATTTTTGGTGAAAAAATTTCGATGATCGGAGTTATAAATCAAAAGTTACGGTTGTTTGAAGAGAAAAAAAACAAACCAAAAACGCCAGTAATCTGTTATTATGAAGAAAAAAAAGCGATAATATTTATGGAAACTGAAGGGATACGCGCGTCGGCTGTTATTAAAGGGGTAATTTTGTCCGTATTAATTTTTTTGGTCCTTTTTGCAACTAAAAAAATGATTGTGTCATATTTATTAATTTTATAATTAAAATTGGACTTTTCCTTCAATCCCTCATAATTCAATTACAATTACAATGGAAAAGTCTATGCTATGCTATGTACGTAACACCCCATCAAGAGGGATTTGGGGACAATAAATGTCTTTCAAATGTAAGTATGCCAGCAATGAGTAGAAAAGAGGACTATCGAGTGGCTTAGTGAAAATGTCTGCTAATTGATGCAATGAAGAAACAAGTACCAGCTTCACAAGTCCGCCTTGAACTCGTTCTCGAATGATGTGGCAATCGATTTCGATGTGTTTGGTACACTCGTGAAAAAAAGGGTTTTTAGCAAGATTGATAGCACTTGTGCTGGATAAGAAAAACCAAAATCATTGGCCAAATAACATAACCATTGGATTTCGCAAGATGCATATGCCAAGGACCTATATTCCGCTTCTGTAGAACTGCATGAAACGGTGGTATGTTTCTTTGATTTCCATGAAGCAAGAGCTTCACCAATAAACAAACAATAGTCGGTGACACTTCTCCTTGATTCTTTAAACATTTTTCAATCAAATTCAGCATGAGCAGTTAAAGTAAGACCGTTGACAGCTGAATAGAAAAGGCTCTTACCTGGAGCAGATTTGATGTATCTAAGCACTTGTTAGGCAACATGGAAGTGATGAACTTTTGGATTGGATGGGAATTGGCTGAGTTGCTATGTTGCAAAGCTGGTGTCGGATCTTGTTATCCTCAGGTAGAGTAATTTCCCAACTAAGCTTCTATACAAGTTGTTATCAGATAGGAACTCAGAATCCTCAGCAAACAAGGTTGTTTTGGACTTTGATCGGCCTTTTCTAAGTGTCCAATCTCACCGGCAGTGTGGGTCAACTGTAGCCTAGAATTGGTGAGTCAAGGTCGTATCCCACAGGGAATCTGGTCGAGTACCAAAGTCGGTCTCGTCCCTAGTTTAGGTCAACACACATTCGAACGTGGTGACTTGTCAGATCACCGGTTCTAACGACTAAAAATACAAAACATAAAAGATTTTAAACTACAAAAAAAAACAAGATAGCCGAGCTATGATCCAACCAACTACTTTCTAACCCTAACTCGTTTCCGGAAGTGTTTCGATCTACTCTAATGTTCTCGACATCGTTAAAGGGTGTCGTCTCCTGTTTCCGAAAATAGACATCAAATCAATAACTACCCTCTTATGTTAGGTCCAACAGTCCGCCTCGTTGTCACTGAAGGGTGTCGATTCCTAATTCCGAGACTAGGCATTAATTCAATAATATACCCTCCTATGTCAGGTTCAACAGTCCGCTGACCGGATTTAACTGACCCGACACGGTCTATGGTCAATGAAACGCTCGACAAGTCGATATAAAACCTCACACACGAAACCGAATCTAAACACTTAGTCGGTTTTACACGGTGATCCTAGAACCCCTTTTCCCGCACCCTCTCGCAAAATACATATGTAAAGAAGACACGTGAAATACGATTATCGAGTTGCGAGTTCAACAAACGTCATTAAGAATAAGTTCTAGAACAAAAACAACATCGAGAATCTAACAATCATAACATCAAAACACTTCAATCAATGAGCTAAGGATTCGATTTCGAAGGCTATCACATATCTCGACTATCGGAAAAACTAACTACTCATCATAACAACAAAAACAACAAGAAATCAACAATAAAAATCCCAAAAATAAAGATCGGAAGCAAGAACAAGAAATGAAATTGAAATACCAAATATAGTATGCCGTAGAAAGTCGAATCTCCGAGACGAATCCCGTCAATAACGCGTCAAGCTATCTTCGAGAATCAACAGATTACAACGATCTACAACTAATCTATGCTAATATACCTCTAAACTAATCTAAGCTAAGGAAAACTGAAGAAAAACGTAGCAAAATCGATCTAAAAGAAGGGGGCCTTATCTAGATCAAAATGAGGGGGTATTTAAAGTGTTTTTTCATATCTGGGCTGCTAGGCGGGCGCCTGTACTGACAGGCGCCGGCCTGTCAAAAAATTCCATGAAGAAAATGGTTCAGCAAGTTTCTAAGCCAAAAACCGCATCTTAGGCGAGCGCCTATGGTGACAGGCGGCCGCCTATGGTGACACACCTTCAAAAAAACAGCCATAACTTTGTGTGTAGACCTCCAAATTGAGTGATTCAAAATCCGTTGGAAAGATAATGAAATTGTCTACAACTTTCATGAAGATGTCTATCCCAGAAAATGCATCTAAGGTAGATCAAAATGTAGATCAATGGAAGGTATGGTTGTAGTACCACCACGTTTTGATCCGTTTGAACGTTTAAGCTTCGGGCACACGTTCCAATCCTCGTATCTCGCCTTCCGGACATCTCAAACACCTAAGTCCTATACAAAATCATAACAAAAACCACACGTAATCCCTACAGGACACTAGGGTGACCGAGAGTATAGTAAATTACACCGAAAAAGACCGAGAATCCCGGACTTTACGTCCTAGGTCCCAAAATGATAACCAAGGTGTAAATACATCAAAATACAACCAAATGTCTCCGGAAACATATAAAGCGAGGTATAAACGGGGTATAATTACATAGTAAATGATAGTCAATTTGACTCTCATCAGAGTTCATTGGTGTTTTAGCTGGTTTAAAATCAAGCATGTTGGACTCTTCAACGAGGGACACGACATATTTGCATTGAAAAATGACCATGCCGGTTTTTTACCGTGAAATATCAAGTCCAAGGAAGATATTGAAGTCACCAAGGTCCTTGATTTTGAATAAATGATGAATATGGGCCTTCAACTCATTAATAAAACCATGTTATTTCCAACCAAAATTATGTTGTCAACGTAGGCTAAAGCAATCAGAATGTCAGTTCCATCCATTTTAGTAAACATGCTGTGATCATGTTGGGATTGAATATAACCAAGGTCAATTATGAGTTTGTGGTTGACAGCATGCCTGCTTCAACCCATAGAGTGACTTTTCTAAACGACAAACTTTCTTCGAACCAGCAGCCTGGAAGCTTGGAGGTAACCTCATGTAGACTTCTTCACAGAGATCCCCGTGAAGAAACGAGTTGTTAACATCCAATTGTTGTAAAAAAAAACCCATCAATTTGCAGCTTCTAGAGCTAGTAGACTTCGAATTGTAGTTACCTTGGCCACCGGTGAAAATATTTCTTCATAATCGATTCCTTGGGTTTGAGTGTACCCCTTTGCCACTAGCCATGCCTTGTACCATTCAACTATCCCATCCACATTGTACTTAACTCTATAAACCTATTTACAGCCTATGCGTTTCTTTGTTTGAGGTAGATCCACAATCTCGCATGACTGAGTGGCTTTCAATGCCTCTATTTCTTTCTTCATAACGTCCTGCCAAGAAGGTGAAATAACAGCCTTGTTGTAGGTATGTGGCTCTTGAATTTTGTCAATGTTACACAAAGGATGAATAAGGGACTGATAATTATGTGCAAGCAAGTACATTATCCAGTGTGTGGGGTGATATATGTTTCTGAGCTTGAGCACACACAAAATCCTAGAAGTGAGATGGTGGTCTTCTTGTACGAACATGCCTTTGAACTGGTGGAAGGGTGGTGACGATACCGAATCTCGCATCTCCACGTGGCGTCACGAGATGGTCCTCCTGAAACAAGAATAAGTGATAGCCCAAGGGTCGAGTTACGAGTTGAGACATCGACAACCGACATGATCAGAGAACCGAGACGATGGGCCCATCTCGATACCGCAAGTCGGAAATCTCGGGGCGCGGACAAAGTCCACTCTAAACACGCAGGCCCATTATCCAGGTGGTTACTTGCATAAGTGGGTAAAGCCCATATAAGCTGGTAAAAGCCCAAAGGGCTAATACTGTATTTTACCCAAACCGACATGGTTTAGGGTTAGGGTAACGAATTCCCTATAAATATACGCTTCCAGGAACTACGTGTGACTTGATTCCTGGAACGTAACAGGATACGTAGGCAACCTGAGAGAGACTCTCAGGCTCAGTCTAAAATCACCCCTTAAATCATCCTTGATTCAATCATCCCTAGATTAAATTGACCCGAAATTATACATGACAAAATCCAGCATCGTCATTGGTGCTAGAAGGAGGGCCTTCTATCGGTGATGGATCAAGGAGTGGTGGTGATCATGTTAATGGCAAAATAAGGCAAAAAATGCAACGAGATCGGCGGCTAATTTATGGAGTTTGAACCGTTGGAATGAAAATTCCTCCAGTCAAATTGATGAAGAAGGAGGGAAGAACGATCCCTCCAAATTTCAGACCGATCGGAGTGCGTCTTGATGCCCGATCGTCGCCAAGAAGTTGTTGTTGTATAAAAAACGCAGCAGAACCCTAATTGGGAGCAGATAGGTCGGCAGCCTATTTCCGCCAATTGAACCGTTGGAAAAACAATTCCACCGGTCATAATCAAGGATTTTAGGAACAAACAAGTCCTAAAAGTTTCAAGCCAATCAGAGTTCGTTTAATTGCCCGATCGTCGCATAGAAGTTGCTGCTGTATTATAGAAACGCAGCAGAACCCTAATCGGCAGTTTCAGGTCAGCGGCCTGTTACCTGCAATTAAACCGTTGGAATGAAAATTCCTCCGGTCATATTAAATAATACAGAGAGAAGAACAATATCTAAAAATTTCATGCCGATCGGTGGCCATCTTGATGCCCGATCGTCGCCAAGGAGCTGCTACTATATCAAAAGGCGCAGCAGAACCCTAATTGGGAGCAGACAGGTCGGCAGCCTTTTGCTGCCGATTTAACCGTTGGAACAACAATCCCACCGGTCAGAATCAATTATTAGGAGTTACGAACAATCCTTAAAAATTACAGGTCAATCAGAGTTCGTTTGATTGACCAACCGTCGCCAAGAAAGTGACTGCCAGCCCCGAAAACGTAGCAGAACCCTAATTGTCAGCAGACAGGTCGGAAGAATTTTTCCCCTAATGGAACCATTGGAACAACAAATCCACCGGTAAGATTCAAGAGTTATGAGGACCGAACGATCCCTCAAAATCTCAGACCGATCGGAGTTCGTTTGATTACCTGATCGTGACAAGGAAGTTGCTGCAGGGCACCAAAAAAGAAGGATTCTGGACAGCAGCTGCCGGATCGGCGGCTTATTCCTGGAGATTGAGCCGTCTAAAGAACAATTACACTGGTCACATCGAATAAAATTGAGGGAAGAATGATCCCTCCAAATTTCGTGCCGATCGGAGTCCGTTTCGAGGTATGATTGCCACCGGAAAGACACTGTTGTGGCACTCAAGAAAGCTGCGAATTATCTACCGTATCTAGCTATCCACAAAGCGAGTTCTCGAGCTCCAAGGATCGAGCCGAGCTCTTTAGCTATCCAGGTTCTTACAATCGTTATTTGAAATTCTTATACACTGTGTAAGCCTTTATTATATATGCAATGTTTTTTATCACAATCACATTGAGCCACAAAGACTCGAGATATCGAGCACTGGCATTCGAGCTTTACGGACTCCTCTTGCCCGAAGGCTGATCTCGGCCTAGGCATCATATTTGGAGCTCACCGATGAGAGAATCTTTAATAAGTCCGAGATTGACTCGGCAACATATTTGGAGCTCACCGATGGGCAAATCTTTAATAAGTCCGAGTTTGACTCGGCATCTGATCTTGGAACTATTTTATTTGGGAAATCTCCTAGCCGAGCGTGGCGGGACGAGCCTTCTTAATTTGGGAACTCTCCTAGCCGAGCGTTGCGGGACGAGCCTTCTTATTTTGGGAACTCTCCCCACGGCGGGATGAGCCTTCTTATTTTGGGAACTCTCCTAGCCAAGCGTGGCGGGACGAGCCTTCTTATTTTGGGAACTCTCCCCACGGCGGGATGAGCCTTCTTATTTTGGGAACTCTCCTAGCCGAGCGTGGCGGGACGAGCCTTTTTATTTTGGGAACTCTCCCTACGGAGGGTTGAGCTATCTTATTTTGGAACTCACCCTACCGAACTGGCGGGTCGAGCTATCTTATTTTGGAACTCACCCTACCGAACTGGCGGGTCGTGCTATATTATTTTGGAACTCATCCTAACGAACTGGCGGGTCGAGCTATATTATTTTGGAACTCACCCTACCGAACTGGCGGGTCGAGCTATCTTATTCTCGAACTCAACCTACCGAACATGGCGGGTCGAGCTAAGACCGAGCTCGACTCGGGATCACATTTGGAGCTCAACTTGAGTGCATCTTTAATAAGACCGAGCTCGCCTCGTCATTATATTCGGAGCTTGAAGGCAATCTTATGTAAGTCCGCTTGCCATCTAAGCATGGTACCAACAGGCTACACCAAATAAGCAAACAATGCAAAGTGTCAAAGGCAAGGCAATCGACTACGAGAAGGGAAAGTCCGCAAGTCGGATCCCTCAATATAGCCAAAAGCAAAACGAGCCTACAAGGCAAAAAATGCTAAGGCAAAAAATTCGACTAGCCTTAAAGCAAAACAAGCCTAACGGGCAAAAAATGCTAAGGCAGAAGGACGGTTCGCAAAGTCGGACCACACGCCCAGAGAACGATACATCTATGGCAGAACTAGTCCGTGTGACAAAAAATGCTAAGGTGATCAAGTCGATCTCAAACAAACTAGACTCGTAAGTGCAATAAGAACCAAATGTTCATAATACACTTGAGGGGGCAACATGACATCGATAAAGCAAACGGCAAACAGAGCCAAAGGCTCGACAAGCGAAGAGCTAAAAGACAACAAAGAAAATGAAATAAAACACTACAAAATCGAAGAAAAGTTGAAGCAAAATCAATGTCAAATAAGGCCAGGTCGAAAAAGACCAGCCATGGCACGGCAAAGTATGTTATTACAGATCAAAAGAACCAAGTTCAGAAGGTCGAGTAAAAATTCAAAAGAACAACAGTTAAGTAGTAGCATCGGGAGTCGGATCGGTGATGTCAGCGGTCGGTGCGGTAAATGGCGATGTCGGAGGTTGGTGCGTGTCGAGGACCGTGATTTGAGCCAGAGACTCCCCTCGTTGGAACTCCTCATTATACTGGTCATATAACTTCTCCGCCTCGGGCTCATAGAACTGCGGCACAGCAAGTTTGCCGACATGAAACTCGGGATAGACCTCCGAGGCGTGGTTCACTGCCAGAGTATAACCACCCATCATCGCCGTGCATATCATCACAGTCAGATCCGTGTCCAAGTCATTCGACTTCCGATACTCTAGGACCGCAGCTGTCTTAGCCGTCTCAATCTGTGCACGAACCTGGTCTAGCTCGGCTCTCAAGGCGTCTCTCTCTTTCTCTAGATCGACCCTCAAGACTGTTAGACTGACATTCGAGACCCACATGCTGTCCTCCAAAATCAGGGCAAATCAGATTCTGCAGAGAAGTCAACTTCGATAGAGACAGTCCCAAGTTGGACATTTCATCATTCCTTCGACAGCTACGGCATCGAAGTCGATGTCAACTTAGCCACACATTATAAGTCCAATGGACAAATAATGCTAAGGCAAAAAAGTCTGCAAAGGGGACATGGAAAGTCCGTATGTCGGACTCCACGGGAAGTAAGTCCGCAGGGCAGATTTAAATTCAGAGCATTGGATGACAGTGGCCGAGATACACCTTTGACAGATCAGACCTGACCTCAAGAGCTCAGATAGATCTGGGGGGCTTATGACGATACCGAATCTCGCATCTCCACGTGGCGTCACGAGATGGTCCTCCTGAAACAAGAATAAGTGATAGCCCAATGGTCGAGTTACGAGTTGAGACATCGACAACCGACATGATCAGAGAACCGAGACGATGGGCCCATCTCGATACCGCAAGTCAGAAAGCTCGGGGCGCGGACAAAGTCCACTCTAAACACGCAGGCCCATTATCCAGATGGTAACTTGCATAAGTGGGTAAAGCCCATATAAGCCGGTAAAAGCCCAAAGGGCTAATACTGTATTTTACCCAAACCGACATGGTTTAGGGCTAGGGTAACGAATTCCCTATAAATATACGCTTCTAGGAACTACGTGTGACTTGATTCCTAGAACGTAACAGGATACGTAGGCAACCTGAGAGTGACTCTCAGGCTCAGTCTAAAATCACCCCCTAAATCATCCTTGATTCAATCATTCCTAGATTAAATTGACCCGAAATTATACATGACGAAATCCAGCATCGTCAGGTGGTTGCTGAAAGAGGTTGCTCAACTGGTTCTTCATCTGTGTTAGCAGATTCAGCAGTGTCATTGTCATGAGGAACAAGATCTGTTGTGTCATCCTCAATGAAACATGTATCAGAAAACTCATGAACAGCGGGCAAACATGTTGTGTCAGATAAACCATCATTTTGTGTTTTGTCGTGAAAAGGAAAAATCAATTATTGAAAATATGTGTCTCTAGACAAGAAGATTTCTCTAGTCAGTATATCAAGCAACACATAACCCTTTGTCGTGTCTGAAGAACCTAAATTGACACAAAATCTAGCTCTAGGATCAAATTTACTCTGGTCCCTGGTCAATGTAGAGGCAAATACCAGGCAACCAAACACTCTTAAGTGTGATAAATTAGGAGGTCTATTGTGTAAACTTTGACAGGGTGTAAAATCTAACAGGGGTGTGGGTGTCAAATTAATCTATCTAACTGCATGCAAAATATAGTGTCACCAATAAATGATGGGTAAGTTGGCATGAAATTTTAGAGCTCTATCTGTATTGAGAATATGTTAGTGTTTCCTCTCCACGACACAATTTTGTTATTGTGTGTGTTAGGAAATCTACACGGGAACGCAGCGAAATTTAAAATTTATTTCCTATTGACCCAATATCGACTTCGTTTAAGCAACAAGCATAAAAGAAGTAGACAGGAGAATAACTTGGTTGATCCAATTGGATCGACGCTTTGTCTACGGACACGAAGCTGCCCGCCGGAATCCCATCATGGATTGCTACCAGAAAAACTCGGTTGCTAGACCTACGTTTTTTCTCTCTCAAAATCTATCTCTAGGAAGCTCTCAATTTTTCTAGTAAATTAGAACTCTTCTAATTGTGATGTACAAAAGAGCTAGCCAACCTCTCTCTTATATAGAGAAAAGTGGCGCCCCTATGCCTCAAAAACTGATTGGGAGAAACTTCCTAATAGATTGAGGAGAAAGAAACTTTTTTCCTAATAAAATAAAGAAAATATATTTAATTGATTTATCTCATTTAATTTAATATCTCATATTAAATATTTTCAAGATATTGTCAATATCTAATATTGACTATCTTTATCTTATTGCCATAAATCAATTTACACATGTGTGCAAATCTATACTCATTAGTATCTTATATTAATATATAATAATGCTATTAATTAAATTACAATATTCATGTGTATCATATACATATAGCCAATATATTGGCATCCAGAATATTCTTAATTAATATAATGCTATGATTAATTAATTTACAAAATACATGTGTATCAATATACACAAATATTCGATATACATATACATTATATGTATATTTAATTAATCAACATAATTGATATCTTGTATTTAATTTATTCATAATAAATAAATACCACCATATTATTTTATTCACTATACACTTTATAGTCGAGATAAACTTTCCTTATTTGAGTATCACTATAACCGCATTTTAATCCGGCTAGATGTCCTTATGTGTGACCCGATGGGCTTCCGAATATGTTGGCCGTAGGCACAAAGTGCAATTACGAAAATGTCCTTCATACCTAACAATCATGGATAGCGTGTAGCAACACGTCCACGACCCTCAATCATCGGAAGAGTCAAATGCAATGACTACTACCCTTCATCTGAAACTGTTACCGTGTAAATAGAATCCTATCGCTGAATGGTCGTACGTCGAGTGTCAAACATCAACGGCCGCATATTATAATCTGGATATCCTACTCTCTCGAAGTAACATATTACTTCCATTTTACAAAGATTTTCGAGAATAAGACATTCCTTATAGGAATGCCCTTTCGAATATTTACTCCTAATAATAGGATACGCAATTTTCGGCCGAACAACATGAATCCTACGCATGCTTCAGTATCACACTCAATCACTACCGCATGATCGCCCCATGGCTAAGAGAAGTCTCAATAGTGTTAATGACATTTTACCCCATTTCTAATACCACTTTGAGCATTATTGTACCAATTCAAGTCATTAATTGCTTAGTTTCATCCCAATGTGTAGGTAGTAATTATTATATAAAATATCATATTTTTATAGGTTTTGTACCGGTTTAGTAACCGGAGCGTCGTGTCGGGTTTACACTTGGTATTTTTATGATTTATTGCAGGATTATAGGTTGACCAAGACCCCGATGGATGATACGTGTTGAGCCTAAAACACGCCTTTTGAGGGCTAGAAGAGTATGCCGGAAGCTATCAAAGTCAAACGGATCATTTGTCCTTAGTGCTTCTACCGTAGTCTATCTTCAACGGACATTTGACCCCACTTAAAGGCATTTTCTGGGGAATATTTATTCATGAGAGCTGTAGATCAAGAAACGAGCTTTCCAATGCACTTTGAATCACCTCAATCGGAGGTCTACAACTCAAGTTATGATAATTTTACCGACAACCGGCCCAGACCGAATCTTTACCGGCGCACGCGCCGAATCGTCGCAAAAAGCTGTCAGATGCTGTCGGAGTCACTTATTCCGGCGCGCGCCGGATCTTTAGCGGCGCACGCCGGAACGCCACAGAAGCAGTTTTCAGCATAAATTCATCATTCAGGATCGCATTTTCCCCAATCTTTCAACCCCATCTTCTTCTTCCCCCTTCTTCTTTTCTTCTTGCAGACACCATCAGTTAAAGGCTCTTAGAGCCGAAAATTAGTTACAATATTTAGCTATTTTCATCTCAAAATTAATTCTTTGAATGTTAACTCAACCGTCAGAGGCGATTAATTGGATGAAGCTCAACACCAAGATCAGTCGGCTCCATGAATGCTCTACGAAGATGATTGAAGCTTTTCCTTTGAAATTCAACGGTTGTACTAATCGGTAATATTCTAGTTTTATTTTTGTTTTGATAATCTTATTGCTATGAATACTAATTTTAACATGTTAGTAATTGTAGTAATGAGTAGCTAAATTTGTAACTAGCCAAGATGATGTTGTTGTGATAATTATTAATCTCTATTATGTTGATTGGGAATGTTAATTCATTTATTTCATAGCTTTTTGTGTTGTTATCTTTTCCTATTTTCACTGTATTGCTTGTTGGTGTTGGATTGATCAT
Source organism: Gentiana macrophylla (assembly GCA_026214975.1). Lineage (NCBI taxonomy): Eukaryota > Viridiplantae > Streptophyta > Magnoliopsida > Gentianales > Gentianaceae > Gentiana > Gentiana macrophylla. The sequence goes on along the minus strand of CM047807.1, from coordinate 131,925,860 downwards.
CTAACACTAGCACACACACACACACACTTAGTTGAGACCGAACGGAGATATTAGGTGTGGGAGAAGGAATAGGAGAACCGGAAGGTAAAATTGGCCGTCTGACGGAACCCTCTTTCTTATCCGGGGAAAGATTATTTGTACTCGAGAGCTTAATCATGTTGAATCATTAGGTCTAGGGTTCTTAGACCAAGGAGGAGACATAGAGTAGTTTCGCACACTTTGTATTTATGAAAACTACTAGCTTAGGAGTGCACCGGTAACACACACTTGAACACTAAAGGAAGGTTGGTAGGTATGTAACGCCCCGTTCCCGGATACCGAGTCCTTACCCGGAAATAGAACGTTCGGCACGTATAATATAAAATAAATTCTATATTATACGTAAGCCTCTACTACGTCGTATCGAGTTTCGCATTTTCGGAAGCTAAAAGACTCGGGTATATTTTTTTTTGTACATGATAAGAATGGAAACACAACCATACTAAAGATAGAAGAGATATCTTACAACCACGATATATAAACTTTACATCAGTACGATGTCTTAAAAGATAAACAACTAGTATCTTGCAATAATTCAAAGAAGTACAACAAGTCTTGAAATGGAAATGCAACATAATTTTTGAAGGAAATAACATAGTCTAGAAATAACAAAAGAACAATATAACCGCATCAAAGGTCGTCTTCAAAATCCTCGTCGAACTCCAGTTCAACCTGTTCATCTTCTCAATCCCCAAACACAACAAACATGCATTTGAGGTAAGTACAAACGTACTTAGCAAGAAACAGAAGCTATTGCATTAACTAGATTTCACAAAGAAAGGTTTACATTGTTATTAAGTTATCTTTATTTGACCGACTCAATTATAGGGTTCACTTCATGCTCATCAACATGTTGTGACTAAACGTTTCTAGCTTAACTCAAGTTTGTTACACCGGCATTCAAGGGCACTACGCATGGTGCTACCCGCCATGAGGTATCGTTTGCAACCTATTAGTGGATCACACCAATAGCCACGGGTTAAGACCCGATAGTATACACGTTCGCGAAGTCACTCTACCATTTAGCCGCTTTATAGGCCAAGAGAGTTATTCACTTTATCGACCGCCCACACATCGCGATATAGGCAAGTGCCTTACCAAGAATGTTACGATGTTTAGTCTTTTACTACACACTTATGTAAATTATTAATCATTAACTAGCCACCTAAGTATTTTCAAGGTAATAGCTCACTTAACAACTCTACTCCTCTCTTAGACTCTGACACAACATCCTAAACACGCATACGTACATTGATGAATACTAATTCATCAAAGCACAAGCCAATCATACCTTCTTCCGACGGTCCCGAACTTCAACTCTATGGAAGAGTACATTCGGTGCCGAACTAAACGCATCGAAGCTTAATCAAGGCTTGTTCATGTTCATTTAGTGTTATTAGATCAAGGGGTAACAATTAGAACTCATCTCGTAGCTTAAAACACACAAAATAACACTTAGACAAGATTTGGGCGCCAACACCTTTGGCGTGCGCCAAAACTGCTTCAGAGACTTCATTAAACTCTCTGTTCAGGTCTGGGGGGGCGCCGAAGTCTTTGGCGTGCGCCAAAATTCACCAGAAAGCTCACAGAACTCACTGGTTTAGGTTTGGGGCGCGCCAAAAGGTTTGGTGGGCGCCAAAATCAAGTAAAATCTGCACAAAACACGCTTTTAGACTCTCTATCGATTTCTACTCAAACCCAACCAAGTTTAACATCATTCTAAACCTCATAACAAAGATAAAATCTTTACTTCAACACCTCATATCATCAAGCAATTGCAAGATCACATTTAAGCATGATTTCAACATCAAAACACCCCAAAATAAAACCAAAACTTCACCAAATCATAACTAACACAATAGGAAGATTTCCTTACCTTTCAAAGCACAACTCAAGAAACACTTGAAAATTGCAGGCACTCCTCAAGGACTCCAACAAAACCCTATCCAATCCAAGAACCGATTAGGATTAAGGTTTCTAACACTCAAAGCTACGAATTTAACAACTTTCTTCAACCAAACATGGTCAAAACGTGATGAATCCAAGATTAGGGCCATTTTCATACCTTGATGAAATCTGGAAATCTTAGTATCAAAACGATCTTTGCCTTCTCACGATGCTCCCGCTATAGATGAATCAAAAACGGAGTAGTAATGAGCAATGAATTTGAAGAAGTCTCTTTTCTTCTTCCTTTGATCTCAAACTCGAATTAGAGCGTTTAAGTTTTCTCGATAAATTTCTAATTAGTGGGGAGGTTATTTCCCAAATAAAACCTCCCACTAATTAATAGTCATTAAACACTCTAAATTCCCCTTATTTACAATTCACGCCTAAAAAGAAGAATATATATATATATATTCGAAAAATATATATATAATTATATACTTATATTCAATTCTAAACTTTAATTCCATAAAAAGATAAACATAATATTTCGTTCTCGCAAAATGACACGTCTGCCCTTTCCCGAGAATCGGAATATTACAAGGTAGTTCATTCCCATGATGCTAGTAGAGTTATACTTGATCAATGCATTGTCTTGGCTAGGCTTTTTATCATTTTATTACCCATTGTAGTAGTAGATTTTAGATAAATTTACTTTCTCGTTAATTTGCGACTTAGATCAAGATAATAATAGCTTTTTGGTGTTCAACCTCACAATCCTCGTAGGATACGACCTTGACCACTTACTAGACTACTAAGCTAGGCAATTTCTCCTCACACGAGCGTATGAAATTGTCATATGTCTTGTCCTCTCGTCCAATGTCATCCTCAAGCATGGGTCACTCCCGTTTTGTCATTCGGCCAATTTTAAGGTATGTCAATTAAAACAGTGATTTCAACGTAATAATATCTCGAGTATAAATTTCAATAAGAGTTTGTTTCTCCCGAAACAAATCTACCCCGGTTTAGAAATCGGATTCCGTTGTCACGCTTTCACTCGCCAATTTTACCCTCCGGTCTTTCTATTAATGAGTTCATAACCTAACTCACGAGGCGTCAATTCATAATTAGATTATGAATTATTTCATATCGATTAGCTACGCCAATACAAACATAGAAAGAGATTCATTATAATCGATTTTAATCAATTTTAACATAGTCGTTATCTATTTCCCTAAAAGATAAAACTAATCCAATTTCATATCTTGGCTAGATATTAAGTTAGCCTAATATCATTATACCTAATATATAGATATAAAAACAAACAAACATAATAACATTAGAAAATTACCGATTACAATCACGAATTGGAGCCTAATCTCGTGAAAGTAACAACGACTTTTCAGAGACAACAATCCTCGATAATCTTCTCCAAAGATTACAACATTACTACGTTTATTCATACATATAAGCATATATACATACATACATAGACATATATATGTATACATGGGCCCAAAACATAAAAGAAATAGAAAGAAAACGATAGAGGAAAGTATATATATAGATATATACATAAATTCCAGGGCAGCCGATCAAATGAGCTTGAGAGGAGTATTCATAGACCACATTACCGGCGCGTGCGGAGCCTCACCGGCACGTGCCGGCTACAGTGCATTTTTAATCATTAGGATCTTGTGGGCCCAGATTCGTAGATTTTCCTGCCATATTCGCCTTCTCTCGGCGCGTGCCGGCCATGCAACATATCGGGATGTTCAGTAAAAACCTATCTCGAGCTGTAGACCTCAGATTGACATGATTTGATATTCATTGGAAAGCTCTCTTGAAGGTCTACAACTTTCATCAAGGACTTTTTCTATGAAAATGCCTCTAAGTTAGGTCAAATGTCCGTTGAAGATGAGTTACGGTAGAAACATTAAGGACAATTTGATATGTTCGAACTTGTTAACTTATGGCATAATCTTTTATCCCACAAAACTTATGATTTATGCTTCAAAACATGTCGTTTACTTGGGATCTTGGTAAACGTATAATCCTGCAATGAAGTACCAAAACACCAAACGTAAATCCGACACAATACTCCGGTTACTAAACCGGTACAAAACTTAGTAAAAACTTATAAAAACACGATATTTTACATAATAACTACTACTAACATAATTAGATAAATATAAGGGATAATTGACTTGAATTGGTACAATAATGCTCAAAATGGTATCAAAAGTGGGGCGAAATGTCATAATGATGATCATAAATTTATCTCTCATCATATATATATATATATATATATATATATATATATATATATATCTTCTTCTTTTTCTTTTTCTTCCTTTTGGAGCCCGTATATACATATATATGTCTATGTATGTATGTATATATGTTTTTCACATATATAAATAAAATGGTTATAGTATCGTTGTAATGGCGGAATAATTATCGAAGATTGTTGATTTCAAGCTTTGGCATGTTAGATCCGTGGAAACGACTTGATTCGATAGTCATAACCGGTAATATATTCTAAAATTGTTATGTTTATTATTTCTATTTCTATTTATATATGATATTAAACTAAAAATATATCTAGCCAAGATATGAATCTGAATTAGTTAATCTTTTGGTAAAATGAATGATCGACTCTGGTAATCATGATTAAAACTAATTATAATGAATCTTTTTCTATTTTGCAATGTGTCGATAATAAATTCGGAATGACGTAATCAATCATGATGAATACCACATATAACCTGGCGATGTACTGACCAGAGAAGTTAGGATATGAGATAAAAAATAGAAAAACCGGAGGGTAAAAATGGCCGTCTGATTAACGGAATCTTATTTCCTACCCGGGGGCAGATTTGTCCTGGAAAGATGAATCTTATTGAAATTTGTACTTGAGATCTTAATAATGTTAAAATCACAGTTTAATTGAAACTACACCGTTTGTGTTAAATCGATCCGCTTGACAACCGGAGCCTCTTGAATAACATCGGCCGTCGGCGAACGGAATAACCTCTTTTATCCGGGGTAGATTTGTACTTCGGCACTGCTCGCACTAACTAAGATTAGCATGGGGCGGTTGTGGACCTTGGGTGATGACATTTGACATATGACAATTTCATACGCTTCGTGTGAGGAGGAGTTGTCTAGCTTAGAGTACACCGATTCATATATAATTTACACCTTGAATAAAGGAAGATCTGTCTCATTTATTTCTACTAAAAGATATTGATTCAAGAAAGTATTCTTGGCTAGATCCAAAAATATATATTATATTAGTATTTATTTGTTTTATTTTCTGCTTTTACTAACATCTAACTCTAACATTACTAACTAATCTAATCGATCTAACTATCTAACCCGAGGAAAATGTTATAAACCTGCGACTTAGATCGAGTTAATAATAGCTTCTTGGTGTTTAACCCCACTTAAAAGAATTACCATGTTTTCCCGAGAAATACGACTCACTCACCGACTAGCACTACAATTTGACCCGGTACACCGCCGGTTAGGATCAGATAGCCTAGGTAATGTCCGTCGACTTTACGGCGCCGTTTCCAAGGTTAGGTTTAGGTCTGTCGGTGTTTTTACTGAACATCCGATATGTTGCATGGCGGCACGCGCGCGGAGAAGGCCGAATATGGCGGAAAATCTCTCAATCTGGGCCCACAGATCCTAATGATTAAAAATGCATCGTGTAGCCGGCACGTGCCGGTGAGGCTCGCACGCGCCGGTAATGTGGTCTATAAATACTCCTCTCAAGCTCATTTGATCGGCTGCCCTGGAATTTATGTATATATCTATATATATACTTTCCTCTATCGTTTTCTTTCTATTTCTTTTATGTTTGGGCCCATGTATACATATATATGTCTATGTATGTATGTATATATGCTTATATGTATGAATAAACGTAGTAATGTTGTAATCTTTGGAGAAGATTATCGAGGATTGTTGTCTCTGAAGTCGTTGTTACTTTCACGAGGATTAGGCTCCAATTCAGCAGTTGTAATCGGTAATTTTCTAATGTTATTATGTTTGTTTGTTTTTATATCTATATATTAGGTATAATGATATTAGGCTAACTTAATATCTAGCCAAGATATGAAATTGGATTAGTTTTATCTTTTTAGGAAATAGATAACGACTATGTTAAAATTGATTAAAATCGCTTATAATGAATCTCTTTCTATGTTTGTATTGACGTAGCTAATCGATATGAAATAATTCATAATCTAATTATGAATTGACGCCTCGTAGTTAGGTTATGAACTCATTAATAGAAAGACCGGAGGTAAAATTGGCGAGTGAAAACGTGACAACGGAATCCGATTTCTAAATCTGGGTAGATTTGTTTCGGGAGAAACAAACTCTTATTGAAATTTATACTCGAGATATTATTACGTTGAAATCACTGCTTAATTGACATACCTTAAAATTGGCCGAATGACAAAACGGGAGTGACCCATGCTTGAGGATGACATTGGGCCAGAGGACAAGACATATGACAATTTCATACGCTTCGTGTGAGGAGAAATTGCCTAGCTTAGGAGTATACCGTTTAGTATAATTGATTGGACCTTGAATAAAGGAAGATCTGTCTCATTTATTTCTACTAAAAGATATTGATTCAAGATAAAAGATTCTTGGCTAGATCAAAAATATATATTATATTAGTATTTATTTGTTTTATTTTCTGCTTTACTAACATCTAACTCTAACATTACTAACTAATCTAATCGATCTAACTATCTAACCCCAGGAAAAAGTAAAACCTGCGACTTAGATCGAGTTAATAATAGCTTCTTGGTGTTTAACCCCACTTAAAAGAATTACCATGTTTTCCCGAGAATACGACTGACTCTCTCACCGACTAGCACTACAATTTGACCCGTACACTCGCCGGTTAGGATCTGTATAGAACATAAATAAGAACTTAAGAACATAGGCATTGCTTTATCAAGATTGATCGGAGTACTACTCTTTCGATCGAAAATCACGAATCCGGTTTCCTTAAACTCGTGATAATTCTTGATAGTTTTGATTCGACTTTTTCTTTTTCATGATTTATAGCATATAATCCTTGATATGTTGTATATCCGCACGCCGCCGAGAGAGGGCGAATATTGCGAAAAATCTCAAATCGGGCCCACAAATCTCGACAAGGGAATATATCTTGTGTAGCCGCACGCGGCGCGTGGTGGTCGCACAGCGCGCCGCCTTGTGATATGGTCTATAAATAGACCTCAAATGCAACCATTTTGAAGGTACCAATGCATATATCTCTCTTCATATCTATATATAGTTTCGTTTTGTTGTTTTTAGTTAAATAAAAGCCATAACGGCACTCTGCCGAATAATCTTTGTAGTATAAAGTATCGTTATAATGCTTAGAAGATGTATCAAGGCTCATTGATGTAAAGGAGTTGCTATTTCGGAGGATACAACTCTGAAGCTTCGATTGTAATCGGTAACTTTTCTAATGTATTTATGTTGTTATTAGTATCTTACTTATAATGATATTAGGCTAACTTAGTATCTAGCCAAGATATGAAATTGGATTAGTATTATCTTTTTAGGAAATGGATGATGACTATACTAAAATTGGATAAAAATCGGTTACAATGAATCTCTTTCTATATTAAGTATTGAATTAGCTACTTGATATGAAAGAATTCATAATCTAATTATGAATTGACGCCTCGTAGTTAGGTTATGAACTCGTTAATAGAAAGACCGAGGAGTAAAATTGGCGAGTGAAAACATGACAGCGAATCCGATTTCTAAATCGGGGGTAGATTTGTTTGGGAGAAACAAACTCTTATTGAAATATGTACTCGAGAGATTATTACGCTTAATTCATTTGTAGACCTCGATTGACATCATTCGCCAATTTTAAGGTATGTCAATTAAACAAATGAATTAAACGTAATAATCTCTCGAGTACATATTTCAATAAGAGTTTGTTTCTCCCAAACAAATCTACCCCGGTTTAAATCGGATCGGATTCCGCTGTCACGCTTTCACTCGCCAATTTTACCTCCGGTCTTTCTATTAACGAGTTCATAACCTAACTACGAGGCGTCAATTCATAATTAGATTATGAATTCTTTCATATCAAGTAGCTAATTCAATACGAAATATAGAAAGAGATTCATTGTAACCGATTTTTATCCAATTTTAGTATAGTCATCATCCATTTCCTAAAAAGATAATACTAATCCAATTTCATATCTTGGCTAGATACTAAGTTAGCCTAATATCATTATAAGTAAGATACTAATAACAACATAAATACATTAGAAAAGTTACGATTACAAATCGAAGCTTCAGAGTTGTATCCTCGAAATAGCAACTCCTTTACATCAATGAGCCTTGATACATCTTCTAAGCATTATAACGATACTTTATACTACAAAGATTATTCGGCAGAGTGCCGTTCTGACTTTTATTTAACTAAAAACAACAAAACGAAACTATATATATATATGAAGAGAGATATATGCATTGGTACCTTCAAAATGGTTGCATTTGAGGTCTATTTATAGACCATATCACAAGGCACGCGCGCGTCGACGACCACCACCGCGCGCGCGTGCTACACAACGATATATATTCCTTGTCGAGATTTGTGGGCCCGGCCAGAGATTTTTCTCGCAATATTCGCCTTCTCCGGCGCTGCGCCGGATATACAACATATCCGATGTTTGTAAAACCTATCTCGAGTCAGACCTCAGTTGACATGATTTGATATTCGTTGGAAAGCTCTTTTGAAGGCCTACAACTTTCATCAAGGACTTTTTCTCTGAAAATGCCTCTAAGTTAGATCAAATGTCCGTTGAAGATGAGTTACGGTAGAAACATTAAGTACAGTTGATCTGTTCAAAGTTGTTAGACAGGGAATGAAGGTATACACAATGCCAGGGGACGTAGACACAATGCCTTCATTTCCCCGGCAACGGCGCCAAAATACTGACAGACCTAAACCTAACCTTGGAAACGGCGGCAGAAAGCTGACGGACATTACCTAGGCTATACAGATCCTAACCGGCAGTGTACCGGGTCAAATTGTAGTGCTAGTCTGGTGAGTCAGGTCGTATTCCTCAGGGAAAACATGGTAATTCTTTTAAGTGGGGTTAAACACCAAGAAGCTATTATTAACTCGATCTAAGTCGCAGTTTTTACTTTTTCCTGGGGTTAGATAGTTAGATCAGTTAGATTAGTTAGTAATGTTAGAGTTAGATGTTAGTAAAACAGAAAATAAAACAAATAAATACTAATATAATATATATTTTTGGATCTAGCCAAGAATACTTTACTGAATCAATATCTTTTAGTAGAAATAAATGAGACAGATCTTCCTTTATTCAAGGTCCAATCAATTATACTGAACGGTATACTCCTAAGCTAGGCAATTTCTCCTCACACGAGCGTATGAAATTGTCATATGTCTTGTCCTCTCATCCAATGTCATCCTCAAGCATGGGTCACTCCCGTTTTGTCATTCGGCCAATTTTAAGGTATGTCAATTAAACAGGCGAATTTAACGTGATAATCTCTCGAGTATAAATTTCAATAAGAGTTTGTTTCTCCCGAAACAAATCTACCCCCGGTTTAGGAAATCGGATTCCGTTGTCACGTTTTCACTCGGCCAATTTTACCCTCCGGTCTTTCTATTAACGAGTTCATAAACTAACTACGAGGCGTCAATTCATAATTAGATTATGAATTCTTTCAAATCAATTAGCTATATCAATTCAAACATAGAAAGAGATTCATTATAATCGATTTTAATCATGATTACCAGAGTCGATCATTCATTTTACCAAAAGATTAACTAATTCAGATTCATATCTTGGCTAGATATATTTTTAGTTTAACATAGATATATATATCAGATTCTGTCAAAATGTCATGGATTAAACGGCTGGAAGTTTTCCATAATAGCCTTCTGTCAAGATGACAAAATTCTATTACAACCAAATTTAGCCTTTCGATCCAAACACTTATCAAATTCTCACATATATATATAGATAGATATAATTATATAGAACAACAAAAAGTAAAACTCAATAAAATTACCCGTTTACTTCAGATCTAAGCTGTATAGCAACCTTTCCAAAAGCATTTTCCTTCGATAATTTTCTCGAGCATTACAACATTACTACTTTTATTTATTCAAACATATACATATATATATACATACATCGACATATGTATACATATACGGGCCCAAAATAAGAAGAAAAGATGGAGAGAAGCTTGCATATATGCATATATATGGATATACATAGACATATATGTATATATACATACATGCTACTTCATGGAAGAAAAGAAATGGACATAGATCAACATAGAAGAGGGAAAATGGGAGCATGGATTGTCTTGGCCATGGAAGAGGCCAAGAGGGGCAAGGTTTTATGCTAGCAAGGGGGGGTATTTATAGGATTTTTTGGGTAGGTTCGAACCGAGTCGAAACCGAATCGAACTTATTCATTTGTTTGATAAAACGACCATAACTTGAGTTGTAGACCTCCGATTGACGTGACTCAAAGTGCGTTGGAAAGCTCATTTGAAGATCTAAAACTTTCATCAAGGACTCTTCCCCTGAAAATGCCTCTAAATTGGGTCGCATATTCGTTGAAGATATTTTACGGTATAAGTCGTAGGAAAACCGACCCGTTGAACTTGTAGTTGGCGATATTCTTCCATCCTTCAAAATACCTCGTGTCGTTACGTGGGATATTTTTATGGCCTTGGGCTCCAAGTTTGGTGAGCAAAATATCAAGATATTTATTTTGTGATCAAATAAATATCCAGGAATATCTTGGAATATTCCTTAAAAATATCCAAGGAATATCGCTTGAATATTCCTAAAATATCCAAGATATTTATTTTGTGGTGTTGGCGAATCCACTCGACGAGGCATAACTCTCGTTTAGTCATTCATTCTTCGGTTCCGCCTCCAGCAGTAAATCTTATCTTTTTTACCGAACACAAAAAACGAACCATGAGTAAATCGACAACAAAAGTTCAGAAATCGCGTTGAATTTTATCGACTTTTCGAGTTAATATTACGAGTCTCTAGTCATGATATTTTTAGATCTATCATACTAGCGGTAAATAAAACCTTTATAAAATATAGTAATTTTCAACACGATACCCAATTATTAAATCTATAAAAAACTTATAAAAATATAATAAAAACACGATAATTTATATAATAATTACTACTCATACATTTTGATAAAACTTAGTATTTATGACTTGATTTGATACATAAATGCTCAAAATGGTATCAATATTGGGGTAAAATGTCATAATAATGATCATAAATTTATCTCTCATCACAGTCTGCCCTTTCCCGAGAATCGAAATATTACATTCCTCCCCCCTTAAGAGGAGTTTCGTCCTCGAAACTTGAACGTACCTGGTAAGTTCAAAAAGTCTGGAAACTCTGTGATCATATCATCTTCCACTTCCCAAGTTGCTTCGTTTACTGTGTGGTTGCTCCACTGTACTAATACCAAGGGAATCATCCGCCTCTTGATCATCTTTTCCTTCCTATCCAAAATCTTAACCGGTTTTTCATCATATGCGAGGTTATCTTGAAGGATCTCCGGATCAACTGTGGCTTCAACATCCAACTTCGTTAAACATTTCTTCAACATCGAGACATGGAACACATTGTGAACTCTTGACATAGATTCCGGTAGCTTAAGCTTATACGCTAACGGTCCGACTCTCTCGAGGATCTCAAAAGGTCCGACATACCTTGGACTTAGCTTTCCTTTTTGTCCAAATCGCTTAACTCCCTTCATTGGTGAAGCTCTCAAGTAAACTCTATCACCAACATCGAACTCTAAAGGTCTTCTACGGACATCAGCCCAACTTTTCTGACGGTCTTGTGCTGCCTTCAAGTTCTTCTTAACCAACAAAACTCTTTCCTTAGCTTGTTCAACCAATTCTGGCCCGGTAAGCTGCTTCTCTCCAACTTCATCCCAAAACAACGGCGTTCGACATCTTCTACCATAAAGAGCTTCAAACGGCGGCATCCCCAAACTTGCATGATAACTGTTGTTGTAAGCGAACTCAGCCACGGGTAGGTAATCATCCCATGATCCACCTACTTCCAAAACACATGCTCTTAACATATCCTCAAGTGTTTGGATTGTTCTTTCCGATTGTCCATCCGTTTGAGGGTGAAAAGCTGTACTCAAATCCAACGTTGTCCCCAAGGCCTTCGCAAACTCTTCTAAAACCGACTAATAAACCGGCTATCACGATCTGATACAATTGAGATAGGGACTCCATGTAGTTTCACAATATTGTCCAAATAAAGTGTGGTCATCTTCTTTAATGACATATCAACTTTGGTTGGTAAGAAATGAGCCGACTTTGTTAGTCTATCCACAATGACCCATATCATATCATGCCCACTTTTAGTCCTTGGCAAACCGGTGATAAAATCCATTGTAATCTTATCCCATTTCCACTCGTGGATATCCAAAGGTTTAAGCATACCTCCGGGTTTCCTATGTTCGGCCTTGACTTTCGACACACGTATCACATTCACCACAAACTTAGCTATTTCCAATTTCATTGAAGGCCACCAAAAACGTTCCTTCAAATCCCTATACATCTTTGTAGCTCTGGGTGGACTCGCAAAGCTATCCTATGTGCTTCATCCATGACTCTCCGCCTTAAGTCTCCAACATTAGGCACACATAAACGATCTTGGTACCAAAGGTTCCCATTCTTATCTAGACATAACCAATCAGAGGCTTTTCTCTTGCGACTCGCTTCAAATCTACCAAAGCTGGGTCTTCATCTTGCTTACCCCGGATATCATCCATCAACTCTGACCTAGCCAACAATGGTGCCACAAACTGTCGATTCCCAAACTGAGCAAAACTCCGGATTTTCAGCCCATCTAACTGCTCTGCCACATCTTCAACCCCTGAAACCGCAAACACTGGCTTCCTACTCAACGCATCTGCAACCACGCTTGCTTTACTCGGATGGTAACATATCCAAGTCATAATCCTTCACGAACTCTAACCATCTTCGCTGCCTCATATTCAAATTCTCTTGAGTGAAGAAATATTTTAAACTCTTGTGGTCCGTGAAGATTCTTGCCTTGACACCGTACAAGTAGTGCCTCCAAGTCTTTAAGGCAAACACCACCGCTGCCAACTCTAAATCATGTGTTGGGTAGTTCTTCTCGTGTATCTTTAACTGTCTAGATGCATAGGCTATTACCTTGCCCCCTTGCATCAACACACAACCAAAACCTTGTCCCGAAGCATCGGTGTACACATCATAATTATCAAAGATCTCCAGAACTGCCAAAACTGGTGCTGTAGTCAATCTATCATTCAGAGTCTGAAAAGCTGACTCACACTCACTAGTCCATTCAAACTTCACATTCTTTTGTGTAAGTTTGGTGAGTTGCGTGGCTATTTTGGAAAAGTCTTGCACGAACTTCCTGTGGTATCCGGCTAACCCCAGAAAACTTCTTACTTCTGAAACTGTAGCAGGTCTTGGCCACTTCTCAACCGCTTCTATCTTTGCAGGGTCTACTTGTATTCCATCCCCAGATATCACATGTCCCAGAAAACTGACTTGCTTCAACCAAAACTCACATTTCGAAAACTTAGCAAACAACTGTTTCTCTTTCAAGGTCTTCAACACTATTCTTAAGTGTTCTTCATGTTCTTTCTCATCATTTGAGTAGATAAGGATATCGTCTATGAATACTATCACAAACTTGTCCAAATATGGCATGAAAACACGTTGCATCAAATCCATGAATGTTTGAAGGAGCATTAGTGAGTCCAAAAGGCATAACCAAGAACTCATAATGTCCATACCTTGTACTAAAAGCCGTCTTAGGTATGTCTGCCACTTTAATCTTCAACTGATGGTAACCGGACCTAAGATCAATCTTAGAAAACACTCTCTTTCCCTGTAACTGATTAAACAAGTCATCTATCCTTGGTAGTGGATACTTGTTCTTGATGGTGAGGTTGTTCAAGGCTCTATAATCTATACACATCCTCATACTACCGTCCTTCTTCTTTACAAACAACACAGGGCTCCCACGGTGAAGTACTTGGTGAATTATGTTCCTTTCTAACATATCTTTTAACTGAGCTTTCAATTCCTTTAATTCAGCCGGTGCCATCCTATATGGTGCTTTTGCTACTGATGCTGCTCCCGGTACTAACTTGATTTCAAACTCAATTTCCCTATCCGGCATATTGCCTGGTAACTCATCCGGAAATACCTCGGGGTATTCTCTTGCTATAGCGGTTTCTTCTAACTTAGGCTTAACTTGCTCTACATCCATTGCATACAACAAGTAGCCTTCACAACCTTTCTGACATGCTCTTATAGCCTTAACTGCTGAGATTATCGGATGACGCTTCTTACTTGGCTTGTACACGTTACCTTGAAAGGTCTTAGAAGATTTTCCGGGCACCTTAAAGGTTACTCTCTTTTCTACTGATCCAAGTGTACATAGTTCTTGGACAGCCAATCTATTCCCAAGATAACATCAAAGTCCGTAAAGTCCAACACTGTAAGGTCACTCTTGCACCGGTAAGATCCTACACGAATGTCTACTTGAGGTATCAACTTTGTCACTTTAGTAACTTTTCCTAATGGTGTAGTTATTTCCAAAGTGTTCCTTAAAGCTTCCATGGGTAGGTTTAGTTTCTTAGCAACCTTAGAAGACACAAAAGTACTAGACACTCCGGTATCAAACAAAGCCTTAACTGCTAAATTGTCTAATATTATCGTACCTAAAAATGTAAATTCGTTTATTTTAATACAACTATAACATGATTTAACGTGTCATAATAGTACTTGAATAACATAGAATGAACAAATTAAAAGTACCTGAGATAACATTGTCATCTGGCTCCACAATCTCTGACTCCATAGCAAAAACTCGAACCGGTCGGCTTGAATTTCCTCTTCCGCTTGCTTGACCCTGACTTTCTTTACCTCCCTTGGTTGGACAGTTCCTTGCAAAATGTCCAGGATCTCCACAGTAGTAACAACTGCCTGTGTTAGCCTTACATTCACCCGAATGATGTCTCTTGCATTTCTGACAAAGGGGTGCACTTGCTGATGGTGCTGCTGAGAAAGATGCTGACGTCTTCTTCACATTCTGCTGGGGTGCTGCCCGACTAGTTCCTTGACTCGTCCCAAATGTTCTCTTAGCACCAACTATCACCGAAGGCCTGTTCTTAAAAGTTTCAACTTCTATGGCCTTGTTCAACAATTCTGCCATATTCCTTGGTGTAGCTCCCATCATACCGGCTTGTATCTCACGAGATAATCCATTCTTATAGAGGGCCATTTTCTTTTCTTCAACTCTCATGATTTCAGGATAGAATCTTCCCAACTCGTTGAAACGATTGGTATATTGAGACACGGTCGTGTATTGACCTTGACTATGTTTCAGAAACAAACTTGCTTGATTCGCTTTGAACCATGCGGGTGGATAGTACTCATTGTAGAAAAGTTCCTTGAATTCTTTCCAATCCGTAATCTTACCTCGGCTACTCTCTATTGCATCAAACCAACTCTCCGCCGTGCTCAACAAAAAACACAGTAGCTAATCGAGCCATCTCTGCTTTGAGGCACCTTCACATTTCGACATGCCTTTTCAAAGCTCTCAACCCACATCTCACCTTGAGTGGTTCTACATTTCCATGAAAGTCTTGCGTACGGTTCCTTTTCAGCCTAGTGTGCCAATCCACGGGTGGTGCCTGCTCAAATGCTTGTGGTCTAACCGGAGGGTAAACAGGTGGGTAAACCGGTGGATAAGCCGGAGGGTAAACGGGTGGATAACCGTAGGGTACATGTGGTGCTTGAGGTGGATAAGGTGGTGGATATGGCTGTTGAGGTTGTTGTGGCTGAATCACAGGCGGTGCTTGTTGATAGGGGTGATACCTTGGTTGGTGTGGTGGAGCTTGGTATGGCTGATGTAGTCCATAAGGTGGGTATCCAAAGCCGTGGTGGTGATCAAACCGCGGTGATGGGGGAATGGTAGGTTGAGGTTGGGAGCTTGCGGGTGGAGGGTAGAAGGCTTGTTGATATGGAGGGTAAGCTGTGGTTGGAGGATAACTTACGGGTGGTGGTGGTGGATAGACTTCACCACCGGGTGGTGGTACAAAACCCGTTGGAATATCACTGACCATTGTAAATCGAACCGAACTTCCCACATGCCATTGTGGACGTTGCTCCTGATGAGTTTGTGGTGTGGGTGTCGCAGTATGAGGGGGTGGTGAGTAGCTTAGGTGAGGCGAAGGATTCTGCCTCACAAAGCCTCTTCCTACAACCGGTGTAGTATTGCCTGCCTCTGGTCTAGTTCCTGAACTTCCAGCCCCATGAACACCTCTCCTCGTTGTCACCAATCTGAAAGATCAAGAAGATCAGAATGTTACTAAGTGATCTAAAGAAACTTATCTCAAGAGAGGAATTCTAAAGGACGCTTCTCTCTGATACCAACTGTAACGCCCCGTTCCCGGCTACCGAGTCCTTACCCGGAAATAGAACGTTCGGCACGTATAATATAAAATAAATTCTATATTATACGTAAGCCTCTACTACGTCAGACGAGTTTCGCATTTTCGAAGCTAAAAGACTCGGGTATATATTTTTTTTGTACATGATAAGAATGGAAACACAACCATACTAAAGATAGAAGAGATATCTTACAACCACGATATATAAATTTTACATCAGTACGATGTCTTAAAAGATAAACAACTAGTATCTTGCAATAATTCAAAGAAGTACAACAAGTCTTGAAATGGAATTGCAACATAATTTTTGAAGGAAATAACATAGTCTAGAAATAACAAAAGAACAATATAACCGCATCAAAGGTCGTCTTCAAAATCCTCGTCGAACTCCAGTTCAACCTGTTCATCTTCTCAATCCCCAAACACAACAAACATGCATTTGAGGTAAGTACAAACGTTTTAGCAAGAAAAGCTATTATTGCATTAACTAGATTTCACAAAGAAAGGTTTACATTGTTATTAAGTTATCTTTATTTGACCGACTCAATTATAGGGTTCACTTCATGCTCATCAACATGTTGTGACTAAACGCTTTCTAGCTTAACTCAAGTTTGTTACACCGGCATTCAAGGGCACTACGCATGGTGCTACCCGCCATGAGGTATCGTTTGCAACCTATTAGTGGATCACACCAATAGCCACGGGTTAAGACCCGATAGTATACACGTTCGGCGAAGTCACTCTACCATTTAGCCGTTTATAGGCCAGTAGAGTTATTCACTTTATCTGACCGCCCACACATCGCGATATAGGCAAGTGCCTTACCAAGAATGTTACGATGTTTAGTCTTTTACTACACACTTATGTAAATTATTAATCATTAACTAGCCACCTAAGTGTTTTCAAGGTAATAGCTCACTTAACAACTCTACTCCCTCTCTTGACTCTGAAGACACAACATCCTAAACACGTACCACGGACATTGATGAATACTAATTCATCAAAGCACAAGCCATTCATACCCTTCCGACGGTCCCGAACTTCAACTCTATGGAAGAGTACATTCGGTGCCGGAACTAAACGCATCAGAAGCTTAATCAAGGCTTGTTCATGTTCATTTAGTGTTATTAGATCAAGGGGTAACAATTAGAACTCATCTCGTAGCTTAAAACACACAAAATAACACTTAGACAGTATTGGGGGGCGCCAACACCTTTGGCGTGCGCCAAAACTGCTTCAGAGACTTCATTAAACTCTCTGTTCAGGTCTGGGGGGGCGCCAAAGTCTTTGGCGTGCGCCAAAATTCACCAGAAAGCTCACAGAACTCACTGGTTTAGGTTTGGGGCGCGCCAAAAAGTTTGGTGGGCGCCAAAACTGGGCAAAACTGCACAAAACACAGTTTTCTGCACTCTATCGATTTCTACTCAAACCCAACCAAGTTTAACATCATTCTAAACCTCATAACAGCATAAAATCTTTACTTCAACACCTCATATCATCAAGCAATTGCAAGATCACATTTAAGCATGATTTCAACATCAAAACACCCCAAAATAAAACCAAAACTTCACCAAATCATAACTAACACAATAGGGAAGATTTCCTTACCTTTCAAAGCACAACTCCAAGAAACACTTCAGAAAATTGCAGGCACTCCTCAAGGACTCCAACAAAACCCTATCCAATCCAAGAACCGATTAGGATTAAGGTTTCTAACACTCAAAGCTACGAATTTAACAACTTTCTTCAACCAAACATGGTCAAAACGTGATGAATCCAAGATTAGGGCTATTTTCATACCTTGATGAAATCTGGAAATCTTAGTATCAAAACGATCTTTGCCTTCTCACGATGCTCCTGCTATAGATGAATCTGAAAACGGAGTAGTAATGAGCAATGAATTTGAAGAAGTCTCTTTTTCTTCTTCCTTTGATCTCAAACTCAGAATTAGAGCGTTTAAGTTTTCTGATAAATTTCTAATTAGTGGGGAGGTTATTTCCCAAATAAAACCTCCCACTAATTAATAGTCATTAAACACTCTAAATTCCCCTTATTTACAATTCCTGCCCCAAAGAAGAATATATATATATATATATTCGAAAAATATATATATAATTATATACTTATATTCAATTCTAAACTTTAATTCCATAAAAAGATAAACATAATATTTCGTTCTCTAAAAATGACACGCCGCCTTTTTTCCGAGAATCGGAATATTACAAGGTAGTTCATTCCCATGATGCTAGTAGAGTTATACTTGATCAATGCATTGTCTTGGCTAGGCTTTTTATCATTTTATTACCCATTGTAGTAGTAGATTTTAGATAAATTTACTTTCTCGTTAATTTGCGACTTAGATCAAGATAATAATAGCTTTTTGGTGTTCAACCTCACAATCCTCGTAGGATACGACCTTGACCACTTACTAGACTACAATTGACCCGGTACACTGCCGGTAAGATTGGACACCTAGAAAGTCTCGATCAAGTGTCAAAGTATGACAATCCACACCACGATGTCATGAAGACTCCGGTCCTAGGATAATTACACAACCGCCACATAGCACGACACTTAATAGAGTAAGTGGGTCAGTCTAACATACGCATTCTCTAATACACGTCCACGTACAATCCATGTGTCTCAATACTTTTATAGACGAGATCTATCCCTACCTTCAATCAGATAGAAGACATCAAATACGTGCTAGTTTGATCGTACTATTAATGTCCCTTTTAATAGCACATACGACTAGAGACATTTAAGTACCAAACCCTTTAAAGTGAGTCGAGATCTCATCAACCATAATCATTATTATGATTTCTCTCTCACAGTTTGACATTAGGGACATTATCATATATATAATCACAAATTGGTTTACATAGACAAACAGAATATATAATAACATAAAAGCCATTTATCATATGTATAAATACAAAGAAATAGCAGATATGATCCGACCCGGTCGGATATGGTCCGACCCGGTCGGATATGGTCCGACCCGGTCG
This sequence comes from Gentiana macrophylla, assembly GCA_026214975.1. Lineage (NCBI taxonomy): Eukaryota > Viridiplantae > Streptophyta > Magnoliopsida > Gentianales > Gentianaceae > Gentiana > Gentiana macrophylla. Next base: position 131,906,365 of record CM047807.1, on the reverse strand, counting down.
GATATGGTCCGACCCGGTCGGATATGGTCCGACCCGATTGGGTTTAGGACACTATTTCAACAGTGTGGACACACAGCTCTCCTTATGTACTATACATTTTTTCTGTGTAAAACTCTTGCCACCTAAATTCAGCCCCATTGTCTGCCCTTAAAACTTTGATTTTGGTTTTAAATTGGGTGCAAACATAAGTGTAAAAGCGTTGCATTAAAGGTCTCACTTCAGCTTTGGATTTCAGCAAAAATACCCAAGTAAAACGGTTGTAATCATCAACTACAGTCATAAAGAAAGACTGCCCATGCACTGTTAAGTGTATATAGGGACCCCAAAGATCCATGTGTACCAGATCAAAGCATTCATTTACAGTGGTTTTAATCAATGGAAAGCACAACCTCTTCATTCTAGCTTAAGGACAGACATAATAAACACTTTATGGCAAAATCACTTCATTAAAGGTTTTCTTAACAGCACTCATCCTTTGATGAGACATATGTCTTAACCTCATGTGCCATAAGAGGTCTTTATTAGGGGACATATGAAAAACTGAACTACTACAAACTGTTTTATTTGTATTCTCTTCTAGTCTTGTTTTGTTCTTCCACTTCAATTGGTAAAGTCCAGCTATCGTCTCAGCTATACCAATCCTCTGCCCACTGTCCTTGTCATGTATACAACAAAGTCCATCAGAGAATAACGCACAGATACTTCTATCACATGTGAGCCCTCCCAAAGAAATTAAGTTGTAGTGAAAACACGGCACGCATAAAACTTCTTGGAAAACCAGTTTATCATTTAATCTTATTGTGCCATGTGTGACACACTAACAAAATATCCATTAGGTAGGGTTACCATAACCCCTTGTACCTTTCATACCCTTTCAAAATGATCAACTGAGTAAGTAACATGGTCTGTTACTCCCGAATCTAGTATCAAAGTACTTAAACTCTCACATGATGTCTCTTGATCATTTTTACTGAACTTTGTAGTTAGGAAAATTGGCTTGATTCACATTATGCTCAGCCTTTTCTTCAAAACTCATTTGCTCCAACCATTTTGTCAGCTTCTGAATTTGCTGGGAAGAAAGGTTGAATCTAGAAACTGCGGTCTTGTCCTGTTCTGTTCTTGACTGATCTTCACTTTCAACCAGATTAAATATTTTCTTTGGTTTCAATTCAGGAGGATACCCATTCTTTTTGTAACATATCTCTCACAGTGTGCCCGTTGCAACCACAAAAGAGGCAGGTGATTTTGAAATACAAATAGTGGGAATTGATTAATACAACTTCAACTACTACACATATATTTAGGGAATTTTGCCACACATGACGGCTCAACAGTTGTGTTGATGATTTTGGCAGTTGTAAACCGTGTTTCATGTGTGTAATGTTTTTTAAATAACAAAAAGTTTCATGTGTATTAATCCCATGAAATTGTGTATGTTTTTATTTTATTACCACCATGGATATGATGTAAAACATGATTTTAATTATTACCACCACAGATCGCAAAAACACGCATCGACTGAACCTCAGTCTAACGTCGACTTACGTGTGATCAATCCCGAAGACAATAACACCTTGATTAATTGAATCAATCTAACATCGACTTATGTGTGACAGGTCATAGTAAACGCAATGACCGAACCTCGGTCAAACGTCGAAATATACGTGATCAACCCTGAGCACTATAAACGCCTTGATCGAACCTCGATCCATCGTCGGATTACACGTGATCAACCCGAATCACAGTTAATTTTTTATCTGAATAAATCTGGCCTCTCTTGGAGTGAAGTATCCGAGGATGAGTTACTTCAAGAGAAACCACGTTACTTTTTAGCATTACCTGAACATAGATGACTTGCATCAGTACATTCAAAATACTCATCTATTAGGGTTTGCTCTGGCGATTTGGAGAGGCCGATTCATCTTCCATGGCTCCGGTGATTTGATATACGGAGAGCTTATCCGGCTCTCTTCCTTGCTCCGGCAGGTTAAGACAGTCTTCAATGATGCCTGGGTATGCTTTGATGTGGTGCGTTGCCCTTTCAATCGACGGAATTCCCTTTTTTCTCTGAAATTGGAGCGGCATAATCCTTCTTTGACCTCCGGTGATATGGTTTGGTGGTGCTCTCCGGTTGCTCTCAATGAGACCTAGGCTCTCTTCATACGGAACGGCTGTCCCCTGAACTTTTCGATGAGCTAGGGTATCTTGATTCAGAGTAGTCCCTGTTCTTTGTTGCCTGGGTCTGATAGAAGCTCTTCGCTGCTCCTCTTTCCTACTGGGCTCTCTCCTCTTTGATTCTCACTGGGTTTGAATTCATGAAGAATTTGGGAGTTTTCTCTGTTCTAACGGTTTTGACTGCCAATTTCTAGGTTTACGAATTCAGGCACTTGGATTATGTTGCTTTGAAGATGGGCTTCTTGTGCTCACCTTGATTCTGTCTGGTTTGGTACTGTTGGCTCCTCATTATTCAAAGTTTTGGATATTGAGGTGGCCTCTTCTCTGATTTATACATTTTTAGTACTACTGTTTTGTGAATGGCTCTCCTTTACAGTTGTGCTACTGATGTTTGATTTCTGGTTGTGGAGATTATCTTAGTGTTGACTGCTGATGGCCTCTCCTTGGATTACTGCTATTGTGATTGAATTGAGGCTAATTTGGTATTTTCTGCTGCTGCAATGTTACCAGTTATGGCATCTACTGCTTTTGTTGAGGTTTTCTAGGGTGTTTGCTGCTGCTTTGAGATTTGTTATGACTTCTGCTTTGCACTCTGCTGCATCTAATGCTGTTGTTTATATGTCTGGGCCCCATATACAGTCTTCATTCCTTGCTGTTTGATACTGCATTTGTTGAGGTTAACTCTGATTATGTTGGATCCCCTTAGCTGCTCTTTCTGATGTTGGGGTTTCACTTGGTCTGCAATTGTTTTATGGTCTGTTTCTGTGAATTATGAGCTTCTAATGCTGCGCTTTGTGAATGGCACTCCTTCACAGCCTGTATTGTTACTTGAATTCTGGTTTGGTTGTGGTTATCTCAGATTTTGCTTTACCTTGCTGCTCCTGCTTTTGTTATAGTGTCCATGCTGATACTTTGGTGTTTTAGTGATGTTTCTTGGATTTTCTTAGTAAATCTGTTTACCTCATTTGCTGTGTATGATCTTTCTTGAAGACTTGGTTTTGGCTCTGTGTTCTGAGGATCTCAGTTAGGTGGTTTTGATGTTCTTAGTTTGTTCACAAGAGCCTGGATAGTCTGCCTGATGATCCCTCTTGCTGCAACCGGCTCAGATTGTTGTTTTCTCTAATACTCCTTGTTTTAGGGCACTTGGCCTCTGTTTTTTGGTTCAATGACCTGTGAACCAAAGACTTTTAGGTTCTTGTTTTGACTATTGCTGCCTCTAGTGTTTACAGTGCTGCCTGAATTTGTTGGTGTTGTTGACCTTTGGCATTTGGCAAGCTGGTTTGCTATCTTGCTGCTGCTTGCTTAACAGGTTATGATGGAAGTTCTGATGGCTGTTGGCTCATGTTTGCAAATGTTGCTTTTCTTTCTTGCTTTATTTGTAGCTAGTGTTGTTGGCACTTGTTGTAACTTGCAAAAATGTATACATGCCTTCTATATGTGGTTCTGTATACCTTTTTGTAGCTCCTTACCAGGTGTATATTTTTGCTTTTATATCAGCAGAGTTGTTCTTGAACACTCTGTTGATATAGATCTTGTATATACTCTGGTTTTGAGTAATTTTTGGGATAAGCTCTTTTGGTGATTCCTTACATCTTCTTCTATTGTGACTTAGATGGAGGGAATCCCCATTATGACCCATCTTTCTAGTTTAGTTGGGAAATGCTCTGTTGGATGCATTTTTGGTGTAAACAATATGACCCCAATTTTGATTCTTTTCTTAGGTTGTACGTGTACATACATTTGGTTAATATAATTCACATTTTAACCAAAAAAAAATACACATCTATTGTTAAAAGCAATAAAATTTGTGATTCTCTTTATATAAAAACAATTCTAGCCAAATACAACAAAATGTGTTAGCTTTCAACGAATATGCAAGGAAAAAAAGAAGAAGAAGGGGGAATTGAAAATATATAACTTTGGGTAAAAATATTTTTTTTTATATACCTCTATTTTTAATTCTTACAAGCATAACTCTTAGTAGGACAGACAATTTGGCATTCAGGACGGGATATATTGTAATGAGAACGTGTTATTTTTCATTGAGGCCGTACTAAATGTAACACCCCGGATTTTTAAGAAGAGTAATATCGAAAATGAGATTTAAATTATATTTTTCATATTTATGTTTTACCTAAATAAAAAATACAAGGATTTAATTAATTATAAAAATTTAATTAACAGTAAAGGAAAATAATCACATAATCTCTTCATAATGTCGAGAGATTTTATGGTGCAACGGTTGTAGGAAGGTTATACCAAGTGACATACATTAGAGCCTCTCATTTTTTTACTCTTTCATGTCTGACTTTTTATTGTGTGTGAGAGGTTAGAAAGGAGTGGTTGTAATGTATATCACTTGGTAAAACCTTCCTACAACGGTTGTATTTTAAAATTTCACCATAATGTCTCTATGCAAGTTATGAAGAAAAAAAAGAGAGGACGGCAACGTAGGGAACGCGGGGAAAAGCATGAAGATAATCTTCAATCGCGCGGCTAATCCGTCAAGAATTTAGGCAGACCGCAGAAGACGGAAACCATCGTCTCATTGAGACGAACGTTCCCACACCAATCATTTTCAAAACAGTAAGTTGTAGGAATGGATAAATAACACATAAATCGAGGGCTATGCGGATCCTCAGACATATATGAAATAGAATAAAGATGGACCAAGCTACTTATGTTTTCGGTTTAACCCTAAATTTGGAATCTTGATCGTTTCTGAGAAAAAATTGATCTTAAATAGAGAGTGGTATTAATAGTAGAATATCATTTAATGATCATAGGTTATCGTAGAAGTGGATGGAACCGAGGATTCAAGCTTTTTTACTTTTCGTTTTCGCTTTCAAATCGTTTTTGGATTGCTAAGCTAAGGGGTGTTCAACTGTGTTTAATTATGTGTTTATTTATTCATTATTATTGTTCTCTTGTTTGTTATAAAGGTTTGTGTCTTTATTACTTTTTTATAATGTCTGGTGAATTGCCGGAGAAGGAGAAAATTGTGATTTCACCCATTATGCTTATGTTTCCCTAGCTTATGTTGCCGTAGGAAAAGATGAAGAAAAAAGAATAATATGAGCAACTTTGCAACCATAGGAAAAGAAGTAAAAAAGGAAAAAATATTTTATAAATAAATAAATAAATAAATAAATATATATATATATATATATATATATATATATATATATATATATATATATATATATGGTACTTCTAGGAAAGAGAAGTGATTATTAATATAGTCGTTTTAATAGATACTACGTACGGTACGTAATTTTATTTAATTTATTTATATACTAAAAATAGTATGCACAACGATGCACTATGTATATAATGGATATGTAAAAATGCGGTATATATTACGGTAAAAGTGTATATTATTAAGTTTGTGCTTTTATGTGTATTACACGATGTGGTTTGTATGTTCTTTTGGAACATTAGATGTTAATTGACAATATCTAACTTCGACTTCTGGTAGCCTTAACTCAGCATCACAACTGAGACCCTCTGCGGAGAGAAGGTGGGAGCATCGGAATACGTTGTTTAGGCCTTGTGAGACATTGACCTAGTGGTCAATAATTCTTTTACGTCTTTAGGTAGTATAAGATAGATGTACAGAATTTAGAAGTCGCTAGGAATCCTTTATGTGAATGAATCAGGTAGTTAGATTTAAACTCGTAAATACACATGTGTAAGTCTAAAAGCTAAAACGTCAATATCATTGGTGAGACAAATTTTTTATATCGAAGCATGAGACACTTACTACTCCTACGGGACAACGTGTAACTCCCACATGGAACACGAGTCCATGCCCCCAGAGGGGTGCAAACCATGTTGTGGTGCATTTTCACCATGCGTAGTGTCCTTTGGTATTGATGTAACAAACTTATGTGCGTGAGGATGTACTATGTGATCTAGTAAAGAGTGAGTGTGATCTCAATTACAACCTATGTAGTAGCGATTGTAGACTTTATCTCGATGTATGTTATGTATGTATATTGTGTAACCGTTTCTTCTACCCTTTACTAAGTACTTAAATACTTACCCTTCTCTGTTTATTGTCCCCACTCCGAGAAGGTGGTTGTCAGGATGATGATGAGTACAGTTATGATGGTGGAGCCGACGTTTGAGCTCAAGAGAGGATGATGTCATGGACTTTTATTTTATGGTTTTTTATTATTCAGTTTTTGAGAGATAGACTTAGTACCTTTCCAGTTTCAAAATTGGATGTAATAAGTTAAACAACATTTATTTCGTTGTTTTGTCATTTCAGTTTTCTTAGACGTAAATTTTGGGACCGGTGATCCGTTGTTTGTCGTTTGACATTCTATTCCGAGTTATCTTTTAGTTTTAAATTATTCTGCTTTTACTCTGATTAATTGTTACGAGGCTTATGTATATATTACTTTTGACGATTTAAAAGTTAATATATGCACATGGAAATAGCGTTTTTCCGATAAGGACTCGGATCCTCACGCCAGGCGTCACACTAAAATAACACGTCGCCGATAAATTTTACCGTTCGGTAGTCTTTAAATAATCAGTCCTGAATTATTGTTCCTCCACCCTATCAAACCGCTGGTGTCATCTTCCTTTACCTCCGGCGTGATTTCAAACCCATCTTTTCATTATTCGATAGACATGTAGTAGAGCCAGACATACGGTTTTTATTTTTTAGATTAGATTTTTTATTTTTTAGATTAGATGACGATCGATTAATTAAAGGGTCCCTTTTCCTTATACCGTGCGAAGGAACAAGTGTTTGTTCTTGTGGTGTTTTGGGTCCTTTGGTCAGTCTCGCAAGAGAAACATCCGATATGCCTATTGAAAACTTAATTTCAGCCCGTTTTAGTACTATTTTTGCGGTTAAATGGGGTATCCAAATACCTGCGAATTGGTATTGATCTTGTGATACAAGTTTATGTTTATTTCTCTAATGGTGGTTGATTTTTGAGTGCTTATCATCTAATTTTATCTCTCTTGTTTGCTTGCTTGATGCACTGTTATTAGCCACTTGGTTGAATTGGTGATGTTGATTTTGATTGCTTCTTTATTTGCTCGTAAAATTAGTGTTTGGATGAATGTGAAAGGCGTCCAACCGACGTCCGACGATGTTTTGGCTGATCTGTTTTTCTGTTTTGTCGTTTCAAAATAATTATTTCAATCCCGTATGATGTGGCCTGAAGATTTGTAATTGAAGCAAAAAATATAATTCAGCCTCAGAATATATAAACTAGTTAACGTGAGCCGTGCGGCGGCGTGGACGACCGACAAAATCGTTCTGCGCGATAATATCAAAAATAGATCCAACGCGTGAAATAAATTGCGTGAAACTAAACCGTGAATAAATTGGCGCAAGACAAAGAAGCAAGAGAAATATATCATATTTACTTTCCAAGAGGTAGGCTCTTTCTTAGAGGCGTGAAAATTGTGAATCACCTCTCTTCTTGCTGTCGGTGGTTTCCATCTACAAAATAAACTACAATATGATGTATCGGAGAAACGATATCGTAAAAAAGTCGATCACTTTAAAAAACTTTTCTGTGATGAAACATTATAGAAAAGCAATAAGCGGACCATATAACTACACGGTCAAATCTCCCGACGCTTTAACTTTCGGATCGTTAATATCTTTGAAAATGTGTTTATTTCATTTTCTATCTGACATTCTCTTTCTTATCATTAATGAATAAATCGTTGATCGTGTTCATTCATTTGGTAGAAAAAACATGTGTCAAACGATGCGAAGAATATAAAAAGTGATTTGGTATTCCAACGTCAATTTTAGTGACGTTCGTATTGCAAATGGCCGTCGGTTCCACCGACGTTATGTTGTTCAAAATAATAAAAATATTTAATGTGGTGTCCACACGGTTTTATTCAATTGTTGTGTCGAAATCGAAATTTTTTGGTTGATTGAAATTTAAAAATGAATCCGCACTGTCAGTTGGAGGTACTAAAAATGAACCGTATCGATGTATACACTTTGTTGTGTAGAATATTCAATTGTTGTGTCGAAATCGAATCGAGAAATCGAAAATTTTCGGTTGATTGAAATTTAAAGTCTCCTTCGGTTTATATATAACGATAACCGAAATTCCGGATTATCGAAAGGAAATTTAAAAAAAACTGCTGTATTTAAAAATTTTAAAAAAAAAAATAAACAACCACGTGTCAAACGGTCTGAAGAATATAAAAAGTAATTTGGTATTCCAATGTCAATTTTAGTGACGTTCGTACTGTAAATGGCCGTCGGTTCCACCGACGTTATGTTGTTCAAAATAATAAAAATATTTAATGTGGTGTCCACACGGTTTTATTCAATTGTTGTGTCGAAATCAAAAATTTACGGTTGATTAAAATTTAAAACTGAATCCGCACTGTCAGTTGGAGGTACTAAAAATGAACCGTATCGAAATATACATTTTGTTGTGTATAATATTCAATTGTTGTGTCTAAATCGAATCGAGAAATCGAAAATTTTTGGTTGATTGAAATTTAAAACCTCCTTCGGTTTATATATAACGATAACCAAAATTCCAGTTTTTATCCAAAAAAAAAAAAACCGGCTGTATTAAGAAAAAATATTTTTAAAAAATAAAAAATAGGTGCCACGTGTCAGCCACAGAGACACAATGTGGAAAGAGCCCCTTCACTCTTTATAGATATAAGATAAAACGTCAAACTATAGCCAATAAAGAAAAAAGAAAAAAATTCAGGATGAGTTTTTTAGCATGGCCGACTGAGAAAATTTACTGAGGACGTGTTATTTAATTCGGCCTTAATGAAAAATAACTCGTCCTCATTACAATATATCCCGTCCTAAATGTCAAATTGTCCGTCGTACTAAGGGTTCTAATTGTAAGAATTAAAAACAAGGGTATAAAAAAACTATTTTTACTCAATGTTATATATTTTGAATTTTCGTAAAAAAAACACTCATTTGTGCAGGCAGTGATATCAACATTGACTATTAAAATTACTTGGCAGAAAACGATAGAAAGGCAGCAATATAATCATTCAAAAGATAACATTGTGCACGTAAATTTACATTGCAACTACTTTAGAACGTAAACCAAGAAACCGGAGCTTCGGCAAGCTCGAAAAAGGTGTCTTAACAAAAAGCATTATCAACAGGACTTTTGGCTCTGTTCAACGTTATAATATAGAGGAAGTTGTGGGGACCCCTATATGGGGACTGGGGAGTAGCCCATGTAAAAACTTCCCATAACATAAGTGCAAGGCCTATAGTGACTCATTCCTTATATGCGGATGATTTGATAGTCTTTGCAAGTGGAGGTAAGCACACTATTCAAAAATTAATGGGATTTTCGGAGGTGTATGAACAGGCTACGGGTCAAAAGATAAATCGGCACAAGAGCTCCTTTTTTATAGGGAAATATGCCTCGGCTGATTCTATAATGCATACAGAGAATTTAATTAAGGTGCTGTTTGTTAAATCTAAAGTCTGAAAATTGAAATATGAAGTTTGATATCTGAAATCTGAATATAATAAGTAACTGAATCTGAAAATATTTAGATTGTTTGATAACATCATTAATCTAAAACCTAAAAAAAAATCAATACATATAAACCGTAAATTTGTTTTCGCACAATATTCTAACAGTGACATAAGGAAATTAATGGATGTACATGTAGATAATTAAATGTGGTATAATAAACATCCAAATCAGTACCACACATAATGATACACACAGTTGATTGAAGCAAACAAATTATCGTCAATGGACAAACCAATTATAGCGAACTGTAAAAACAAGGAAGGTGGAAATTTTTGCCCAAAACATAGGAGAAAGAGAAGGATTGTTTCAAGTAATAAAATGGCCCGTTTTGATAAAAATAATGAAGGCTCAATGTAAATCATCCATGCTGAAAAAATTTGTAGCACTCGATGATATCCTTCAAAATCTCAGAAATCACTGCAAATCATATAAATCACCTAAAGAAATTGCAGATATTTTTCTTGAAGTAGAAGCACTGATAGATTATTTTTTATAAGGTAAATCGTTGAATTTTTTTTTCTTCTTTTTGTTGTTGCAAAGAAATGGGAGAAATAAATAGCTAAAACAAATAAAACCGACTTCGAAGGAAACTGAATTCAGCGATAAGTGGTAGTAGAGGCGCTGAAAATTTTAGCATATTTTAATAAGAGTTTTAAGAGGTTCTTAATTAAATAAATGGTATGTTAAATCATTATCAAACACATTTTAATTTAACTGCCTCTTAATTTTTTAAGATGCTTATTTTGTTTAACAAACACCCCCCTAACTTGAGAAGGACCAAATTCCCTTTTACTAATCTTGGTTGCCCTATTTACCAAGACAGATCAAAAGCCATTTATTTCAGTAGTGATACAAAAATTTGAAAGGAAGCTTCAAGGCTGCTGTGCTAAGCTGTTATCGCCTGGAGGTAGAATTATTCTCATTCGTCATGTTCTGACCTCAATCCCGATCAATCTTATGGAAGCTCTGCAGGTTCCCACTTCTGTTATTCACAAATTGGAAAGGATAATGTCTCACTTTCTGTGGAATGATTCTTTGGATAGAAAACATCGAATCTGGAAAAGATGGGATGAGGTTTGCTTTCCGGAGAAGGAAAATGGGTTGGGAATCAGAGACTTCAAGCATATTCAAGGTGGTTTTGCCTGCAAATTATGGTGGAAATTGCGAACCGGACAAGGGTTGTGGGCTTTAAAGGTAATGGGAAGGCAGTATCCGTAGTATCTAAACTACATTCTTGGAAGTTGCTATCTTCTACTCACGAGTGTATGGACAACCCACTCTCGTTTCCTGGGTGGTCCTTTTAAACGATGGGTTTCGACCCCTACTACATTAGGTAAGTTTTCTGTGGCCGCTGCTTATGCTCTAATCCGTGAAAAAACGCTTGTCAAGATTTGATCTGGGGAAATTTCGGAAGCCTTACATCTCCTTAAAGATCTCATTTTTTCTATGGCGGCTCTACAATAAGCTCTCACCATTTCCTATTCAATTATGGCGGTTAGGTATACATGGGCCTTTTAAATGTCCTTTTTGCCCCCTCTGCTGACTCTTTAGTTCATGCTTTTTGGACACGTCCTAGGGCTCAAAATATTTGGCGTTATTTTCAAGGGTTGCTAAATTTTAGGCCTGTTGAGCACAATTGGTTGGGATTTTTTTGCCTAGTATCTCCATATACACCGAAGTGACGGGAGAAATGATCTGAAGCGCACAGTTTGAATCCAGTTTAAAAATAGATGGCCCTGTGATACCAGCAGGTTTGGAGGAAGACAAAATTATGGTTGCAAGTGGTCTTTTACACTCCTTACCATCTGCCCCGCCTAAGAAGGTTCAGCTTGTGTTATGGGAATTTCCAGCAGCAAATCAGATTAAATTAAATTGTGATGGCTCGGCCCTTGGCAACCCGGGACCTGCTGGGGGTGGTTTTGCGGTTAGGAATGGTTTGGGTTCTTGCGGCTGTTTCAAAAGTGTATGGTAATTGTTCAAATATGTACGCAGAGATTAAGGCTATGTCTTCGACTGGGGTATGAACATATCTTGGTTGAATCAGATTCTTATACTTTGGTTCAGATGGTTTCTCATAATGCAATGATTCCATGGAAATATTTCGAAGATGTTCATGAGATACAAGACATGGTAGCTCAGCATCAGATTGAAGTGAAGCACATATATAGGGAAGGCAATGTTGTTGCAACTATTTGGCCAAACAAGCCAGCACCTTGCAAAAATCACAGATTATGGATTGTTCTAAACTTGACAGCACTTTTGGGTATGATGGTCCTACGAGATAGCCATTGTTTACCAGCTATACGAGTCCAATGATGGAGCTGGATTTTTTTTACAATGCATACTAACCTTGGAAACACTCTTCATTTATATGAAGAGTGCAAGCAGGTCATAACTGAAACTTTCTGTGAGGTGTTCTTCCTCTTACATTTTTCATCTCTGCTGCACTTTTTGGAAGCACTCTTCATATGACTATGAAGAGTGCAATCAAAATTCCTATATTGCTGCTGCGGTTTTTGTTGATTCAAGGAAGGAGAAGAACATGTTACCAAAGTTGCCCTCAAGTTGGTTCAATATTGTTGCCGAGGCTCACTTGATTTTAGATGATTTTTTGACTTTGCTGCTGGTGTTGCAGCTTTATTTTTGTCCCCTGTTTTTTTTGAGTTTGTAAGGCTAAAAACATACGTTCAAGGCCATGACAAGCATAGTAAAGAGTCTAACCAAATACTAATTGCAATCATTTTCATTAAATAGCACTAGTAAACCATTTGCCAAATTTCAGCTACAAGGTATTGCGTAATCATTGTGTAGAGCATTACAAGTTGTGATGTTTCTCTACATTATCCCCTTATCAACAGCTTAAATAACAGAACTATTAACAAACTAAGCGATTTATGTACCTTCCACAATTTGGCAAGGGGCATTGTTAATGACACCATGCGCGATTTCTTTCGGAAGCACGCATTGCTGTGCAAATTTCGACTTTGTAGAGGTCAAAATCTGTTTTCAACCCGTCCATAGTCGAAATTTGAATAAGGTGTGGCTTGAGAAGAAATCACGTCTTGATCTTAATGCTGATGTCCTTTGGCAAAATATACTTCATCGAAGATGATTTTTGTACCCTTGAGGTAATTTCGTTTCCGTAAATGAGGTAATTTCGTTTCGAATATGATTGTGATTTCCCTAAATAGCAGCATGTGGAATAAATTTGTTTTCGGATGCCACCGCTTCACAAATGCAGACACAATCAACTTGTTGTCTTATATTGTAAATGACTGAACTCATCTACAATATTATACAAAGCTGATAAATTCTGTCAATTTGTCGACTACTGAGCTCGCCGTTTATTGCCTTAGTCCGACCACCACATTTCCTTTTGCGCCGCCGTGCACCACCGGCATTTACACATATTCACAGCCAGAATTCCACCCATAAACCATACCAATTCGAATAGTCAGGATCCTTTTTTAATAAAACCTGATAAGGTGATTTTTCTTTGAGAACTGGTGTAGCAAGTAAAAAAATAAGAAAGACAGCATGAAGGGCACACTAACACCAGAAACTCAAAGGTAAATGAGCTTGAAATTTCAAGACTCTTGCTTCATTTAAATTTTAAGATGTGTTGATGCTTTAATGGAGTCGATCCTTTTATGCATTCACACGTGTTTTACCTCTAATTTGTAGCAGTTCGAGCCTCATTTCAATCATTTAGGCACCTAATTATGTTAATTTTATCACTTCCGGTTTCACATCGCACTTAATCGAAAGTCTCATTTTTATCATTGAAATGTGGACCTTTATCGCACACACAGGGGTACTTCGTACCCTATGATCTTACTTGGGTTTCATGATTTTACTTCGTACCTTTATCGCACATACTGTATAGCACGAGCTAAGATCTACTGCAAGAGTCGATAATTAAGGGCTTGAATTGATAAAGAAATATTGTGCGAGTGTCTTCAGGATTGAATATGAATATGGTTGCATAAATAAGACAATCAATGAAAAAGAGATTGACGGGGTTTTAAAATATAAAACATGCTGTTGCTAACACAAGAAATTGAATCCAATCAATGAAATGAGATCGACGGTTAACGGCTGAAGCCGAAGCCAAAACCGAACCGAAATTTCAAGACTGAGTGCAATACCATTTCTCTGTTCAATTAGAAGGCAACGTACATCATATAAAGGAGGAATAAAAAAAAAATGAAAGGAAAAAAAGAAAGAAAAACAGAGGCGAATCCATTTGCGCTATGCAGTATAAAACAAGAAGAATCTGCTTCAATAAGAACAAATGGGATGAAATTAAGATGAATTTAGCACTATTCACTAATTAAAGAAATCACCTTTTCAGTAAGAGCAAGTAGAAGATTTAAGCACATATCCCAAGAATATATAATGAACTAAATGTACTGCAAAAAAAAAAACACACCAAAGCCCAGAAAATCTGAAAACCCAAAGCATTACTATAAAGCGGAAGGGTCGGCAGAAATCAGACAAAGATAGCAACTTTCAAGCTCTGTTTAATCAACCTTGTCATCCTTATCTGGTGAGGTGGTTCTTATGGCGTATAATGAATGAATACATAGATAAAGCCTACAAACAAGTTCAGCTGTTGTCTCTCCAATATCCTCAATACTTTATGCTGTGTTAAGCCTCTCCAATATCCTCAAGAAAGGAGAACAAACAGTACCTTATTGCGGTTTCGGTGTGTTTGATGGTGTTGGAGGAGTTCTGTTTGGGACAAGTTTTATGGAAATAACGTTACTGCTGTGTATATTGTCACACTCAAACAAGCTCCAACTTCGCCTTTTTATTCTGTTCTTAAAGCTGGTAGTTTCTCTAAAAGAAACGAATTCAATAGCACAAGCACACAGGTAACTAATGTTACATATTAAAGCAACAAAATTGTTATTATTATTATTATTATAATTATTCACCAGTAGCTACTTAGCACAAGCTCTTCCTTGCTTCCTTCAGAAAATCGGCCAACTGTGGACCCTTCTTTGCAGTGGCCAAGTATCTCACTACTTGAATCAACACTATTCTCAACTCCTTTTTTTGCCAATTTATCCCATATATTGCGAGACTCATCTGTCATACCCTCTTTACAAAGACATCCTAGCACATCATCATACGTAAACGCATTTGCAATACCATCCACAATTGCATCATTAAGCTGTTTTAAAGCCTCGTCAGGCATTTGAGCTTTGAAAAACCCTCTGATTAAAGAATTTACAATGGACACATTCGGTTTTATCCCAGCAAGTTTCATTAAGTTGTTCAACTCAAATGCCTTGTCCATATTCCCATGATTACAGCATCCTTCAATCATTACAGCATAAGTGTCCTTATTCGGACAAAGTCCATATTCACTGATCTTGTCAAACAAATCCAAAGCACTGCTCAAATCTCCCTCAAGAATGTATCTCTTCATCAGGTTTGTTACCACCACTATATTCAGTGAATGTCCACTATTCATCATCTCCTCCTTCAACTTTAATGCAAGAACCATATTCCCCTGCTTCACACAGGTGCAGATCACGTTCGTATATGTTGCCTCAAAAGGTGTACATCCCAATTTTTTCATGTCACACAACAACTTAAAAGCACCCTCTGAATCTAACTTGTCACAAGCAAAATCTATAGCAGTTCTATAATTATAAGACATGGTATAAAGCACAGGAGGATGAGCAATTGCATCAATGAAATACTTTTCTGCATCTTCCACCTTCCCTTCTTTCAGAGATAAATTCATCATAATACGAACAGTCTCACAATCGTAGTGAATCCCTTCAGAAACTACATCACCATACACCTTTTTTGCTTCCAAGATCATATCTTTCTTGATTAATAAGCGCAACACAGCATTTATAGCAACAGCAGTTGGCACAATATCTTGAGTAAGCATGGCATTAAAACAATCAATAGCATCACTACAACGATCAGCTCTAGCATACGCAGTCAACAAGGCGCTATAAACCCATGGGTTGAATTTGAAATTTAAAGCAAATTTTTCCCAGCTTTGAAGTTTAACAAATTGATCATAAAGCGAAAGGCCAACAGGACATGAATCACTGGACACATAACTATCAAGCATTTTTGTAACTAGACCATGATACACAGAAGATGTCACCAAAATATGAAGCAAAACACAAAAAAACAGGGGATCTTCTGGCATGTCACCTGGCTTTTTCTGAATCGAGTAATAACATAACAAAGCTGAATAGGGTTCGTGTGTTCGACACATAAGGCGTTGCACATCAAGGGTTTCATGAAAATTTGGATCCGGTATGGTTTTGCTTAGCTCATTTTTATAGGTTCTTTGGAGGACAATTCATCATCTTTTGTAGAGTCAGTGTGTGGAATGCGGATATTCGAGTCGGGGGTTTTGGGACTCACAGAATCAGGGGTGGAAATTAAGGGAGAAAAAGAACAGTAAAAGCGAGGATTTGGGATCTTACGGAGAAACCATGAGGTAGAAAGCAAGCAACGTCTCATTGTTTCTAGTAGTTCTTTGTTTCTTCTTCTTTATTGAATGCTTCTGTACGCCTGTGCTGTGCACCACTCTCCCTTAGGCCTTTCAGACTTCAGAGTTCAGCCTCTTGCTCTCACTTCTCACCAGGTTAGAGCCAAGGCGATACTTTCTTGATTCGATTTAAAAAAATTGAGCTCGAGCTCGATCGAGCAATAAATTAAATAAGATATACTCAACTCGTTTAATACTCGATATTACTTGAGTTGACTCGTATACTCAATTTTTATTTTAGAATTAATTTAATTTTTATAAAATAAATAAAGGGGTTCTAAAAGACACTCCCGTTTTTACTTTCGGCATCCATTTTTTGATTGTTTTTTCGGATTAAAAAAAACGTCAGTGTCAATGACGTTGATATTGAAACACCAACGTCAGTGTCACCAACGTCGGTGTCACTGACGTTGGAGTTCAACAACGAACACCAGTGGAAAGTTAGTGGAGTGCGTTTCTAAGTTGTGACACTTTAATAAAGGGAACGTCGGTGCCACTTGTGTTCGTTGTTGAACACCAACGTCGATGACCGACGCGTTGGTGTTCGAACGAACACCAGCCAGCGCACCGACATTTCTTTTATTAAAAATCATCATGGTGCTGAAGTAATTATTTGTTGTGCCGGAAGTAATATTAAGGATGCCCCTGAATAAATTTTTGACTACAATTGTTATAAAATATTAGAACATCGAAGTCGACTTGTATAATACTCGACTCAAATAATGATTAATAATTAATTAAAAAACAATTTACTAATATTTTATATATAAATTAAATAATTTTTAATACGGGCGATTAACTCGCAAGTTATTCGATTACTATATTTTGAATCTCGAGTCCAGCATAGTTTATTAACCGAGTAGCTCGATTTGAGTGCAAATTCGAAATAACCGAATCGAGTTGAAGTCTACAAAAGCTCACGAGTAACACGGTTTACTTATACCCGTAAAAAGGGGTGTTCGTGGTTCGGTTCGGTACGGTTAATGGCCGTAACCGAACTGAAACTTTCGGTTACCGTTTGCTTTAGGTAACCAAATTGAACCGAGCCGAAATAAATGGTTCAGTTTGGTTAACCGAAATAAAATTTAACAATTCTATTTGGTTATAAACGGTTCAGTTTTTTTTTCATTCGATTATAAACGGTTCGGATAACGGTTCGGTTATAAGAAAATTTTATTAAAAAAAATATTTTGGTTATAAAAGCTAATTATACATGTTGGATAAAAACGGTTCGGTTAATTTTCGGTTTTTGATTCGGTTCGGTTAATTGTTCGGTTTTTAATTCGGTTCGGTTACGGATAATTGTAGCATGAACCGTAACCGAACCGAAATTTTCAACTTTCTATATTATTAACCGATACCGAACTGAAAACGAGTATTAACCGAACCAAATGACCTCGAATCGATTCGGTTTTCGGATAAACCGTATCTTTAAACACCTCTGCCCGCAAACAAGATTATAAATTTGACGTTCAAATTTTATCTATTTGTGTCAACATGGGTGTTGATACAAAAAGCCTCATACTTTTACTAATAGGGTGACATGACATATACTTGTTTTAACATAATCTCATGTAATTTTATACTTTAATTAGTCATTTGAAATATTTACTTAATGTTTATGTTTTATGATGATGTATTAATTTATGTTGGACGACCATGGTATTATTTAAAAATAAAAAATTAAAAAAACACCTAGGCGTTGTCTCGGCGCCAGGCGCCCCATCACCGCCCGACTATCGCTCGGCGTCTTTTATAACACTCGTGCAAAGCTGGAAACAAGATGTCTAGGATTTTCAATCAAACATGTACATGAGCTTCCCCTGTAGTTACAAGTAAGATTAATTTATTTGATTCTGAAAAAAATCTCTCCCCAAGGGGCACACTTTACTGTTGTTAATTTTTGTTTTTGGCTTGAGCGAGCGAACAGGGCTTCCGAACGGAAAATACTTGGATGGAGAGAAATCGGGAAAGACTTTCAAAAAAAGAAGTGGCCAACTCGGGAAAATACCGATAGAACCTGCTCAACCTCGGAAGCTGATTCGCGTGTAGGCAGCGCTGTCTGTCGTACCGTTGACTCTATCTATTCATTGAATTTGCCCTTCTCTTCTTCACTCAAAGAGGCAATGCACCCTTTGATTGAATGGTAATTTTCTTTAGAATTTTAATTCTAAAGTTTCCTATTCTGTAGTTGCCGCTTTCTAACGAGAAGTTTCCGATGGATAAGCCGTAGCCGTGGAAGGAAGACTCTGGCTAAGGCATTGGAGTGTCCCTAATAATAATAAGAGTAGTCCTTCTTATAAGCCATTTCCCGTTACGGGTCAGAACCTTATCGCATGGGATATTCTCACAAGTCAGAAGTTAAATATCACCAGACTCATGTGACAAGTCAAGGCCCGGAAAGGGTCACTAATGAAATACCACACTTAGAAGCCCATTTACCATTTCTTCGGAATTGTCCGCTCATAGCACGATGGAAGGAAAATGAAAAGGCCCCGGAAGCTCTCGAAAAGCTTACGAGTGTTAGCGCTCTTTTTTGATTGCAGGGCTAACTCTCTCTATCATAATAGAAGCAAGACAAGCTCAAGGCTAGGATGAATTAGCTAACGAATTGACTAGCCCCCGGAGAAGTGCGGTAAACCGGTGACGGAAGACCTTTTATTCGCTTCTGAGATATGATACGTCAGAAGTGAACCACCTACAGACCTTTTGTTTTATGATACATAGGTATCGTCAGAAGTGAACCAGCTACTATGATACTTCACTATGTGAGTCTCTCCGATTCTTTCGAGTCTCGTAATGGATTTTGAGGTGAAATGACGGGTGAAACGATCAGACCACACAGTTTAAAAACAGAATGAAACTGTGTAGTGTGTGTGTCTCCACACCGTATGGAGACACCACACAAGAACCACCCCTTCCGAACCCCCATTATGTTTTTACCTTTTTGAATGGTTAGTGGCGAACAATATATATTAAATGAGAGTTAAGTTCGCAAACCTTTGTAAATCCAGGGAGGGGAGCTTATTTTGCAACCAAAAAAAAAACGTTTGTGGTAGTAACTTGTTATTGAATGCTAGTCTTACAAACTTGTTTTCCATCTAGTAAGGATTTGATTTCTTTCTGGGTAGTGTGCTTTTAATTGTAATGCATAAAGGTGGTATAAAACTTAAGTCTATTCAGTGATACAACGATTATTACATCTAATATGGTCATTGGTTCACGAGTTGCTGCTAAGGGTACGTAGACAACATTCTTTGGTGTTATCTGGATCGGAAGACCTTGAGTCGGCACTAGAAACAGATCCCTTCTAACTCTGTTGTCAGAGCAAGACAACTTTCATTTGAACCGATTAACTAGGCTATACACAGTGAGAAGAGTTTCTATACTAGCAAACTCGTAGCCTAGGCATATTCGAGCTCCACCACCAAAGGGGACATAACAGTAAGGTGGAATAGATGTCGGATTGTCAAATCTTGCAGTGTCAAACTTGGATGGCTCCTCAAATATGTTGCTATCCGTACGAGCCAGTAGTGGCAATAACATTGTTTATTGTAGATAGTTTTCTTAATTGTATAGATAGATTCTTACTTGCCATCCTTTAAAATATGGCCGAAAAACTAGAGGTCAATCCAGCAAGGCTTCATAGCATTAGGTGTGAAGCCCCACCCAACCTCTTACGTACCATACCGGACAAACCCCAACACTAGTACCTTGAACCGATAATGCTTCATAATGAATACATTTTTTTCACAATAAAATGAAATCAGAGTTTTATAAGTTATAAGATCAGGAGACACACCTTTGAGCTCCATATCACACAAAAACTCCTTAGATTTTTTCCATTTTCCGGATTTACAACAACAATGAATCCAGACATTATATAAATGAAAATTAGGAACTACACCAGCTTTAAAACTATATGATTGAAAGATACTATCATGAATTTTACGACACTTTCAATTTTTAGCTTGTGAATACGAAAACTTTTACGAGTTTGAATGTATGACTCCGATTCCTAGTCCCAATCTACAACTTTCAAAACAGTATCACACAATCTATCTTTATCAATGAATTCTAGTCCCAATCAATAACTTTCAAAATAATATCACACAATCTATCTTTAATCAATCA
This sequence comes from Gentiana macrophylla, assembly GCA_026214975.1. Classification (NCBI taxonomy): domain Eukaryota; kingdom Viridiplantae; phylum Streptophyta; class Magnoliopsida; order Gentianales; family Gentianaceae; genus Gentiana; species Gentiana macrophylla. Next base: position 131,886,004 of record CM047807.1, on the reverse strand, counting down.
ATGAATTCAACCACACATTACAAGAATGTAGATGTGGCTTAAATCTCATGCGTTCCAAAGCAGAAATTACATCCTAGGTCATCTTAGATTCAGCCAAAAAAAAAAAAAACAAAAAAAAAAAAAAAAAGGGATCAATCAAACATCACAAAAATTGTTATGCAGAGTTTTTTTGTGGCGTGGAACGCTGAACACATCAAAAAAACTGTTTCACAAGCGATAAATCATTCATTAAACTTGAATAATGATGGCGTGGAACACATTATACAACAAACATGATGGGCTAAAAAACAATACTTTCAAACAACTATCTTAAATGTCATACAGAAATTCTTAGACCTCAAAGTGGAAAAAGAAAGAGTACATAATTGCTGCCTCAAGAAGCTGATAAATTATTCAGTTCGGCTGTTCCTTTGGATTTTCGTTTTCACCCGAAAAATCGTCCGGCAAATCGAAAGCGTTCATCATCTTCGCTTTCAACATATCAAAATCGTTCTAAAAAAAACCAAAAAAATCGAAATCGAAAATTCAGCTACAAGGTAAATTTACCATAATCCGAGAGTTTGGCCAAATGAGAAGGAGTGGGTCCTGTTCATTGGCTCAATGGATGAGAGTGGAGGGGTTTGCGAAAAAATGATTTGGACATGCAGGAAAATGAGCTGATGGTGAAGGTTTGGAATGACGATATATTTATCCTTTTCACTTGATTCTTTTTTGATAATAGGCTTCCCAATGAAGAGTACCAACTAAACGAGGAAAAAAAAAAAATACTTTGACAACAAACTACAGAGGCAATTTCTCCTTATTCCTTATTCTCAAATCAACTCTTCTTATTAATGTGCAGTTTTTATACTTTATATGTTTTTGAGAAATTATACTACATTTTTCATTCATTGATGTAAAGGGAGAATAATAAATAATCAAACGGGAGGGATAGAACAAACGATAACATCTAAAGACACAGAAAAATTTATTTATTATTACAACTAGAACATCAATGATAAATCTTGTTTTATTTATTTATTATTCAGCTCATAATCATATCCTCCAACACCTATCTAATAATCTTTTTTAATTAACACGACACACACTACATTTTAGTATTTTACATATACATTAAGAAATATTCATACCAAGACAGGATCATGAAACAGATGAGGCCGATACTTCTTCACTAGGCCTTCACCTTTACGTACAATTGGATCATTGTAGCTCATACAACCCATATTAAGTAATAATGTATCCCACCCAATTCCGAAATAACCATCAATCATCTTAGCATACTCGTTCTCGACCTTATCCTCTTCCTCGTCCTCGAACTCAAACTCCTCGTCCTCCTTCGCCTTCGCCTTCGCCTTGGCCTCCCCAGACATCAAAATATTATCAATTGCAACAAAACATACTTCCAAAAGGTCTTCATCCTCAATAGAGCAAGCAGACACCAAAAACTTTAGACCGCCCATCTCAACCAGATCCCTGGCAACCAAATCAGCGCAAAAAAGAAATCAACGATCAAAAAGCAGCGGATATACATACCAGGAGAATATCATATATCAAAATGACAACTACAAAAAACGTAATAAAGATATATAATTTTTTAAAAAAGGTACTACTACACGTACTCGATCTGATCAGATAAACCATATTCGGTAATCTTTAAAATAGCAAATGCAACAGCTCCCAAACGACGATTGTTGAACGCCGTGTAAGACAACCCATCGAATATAGGGGGCAATAATTTTTCTCTTACATAATCCTGCCATTATTCCAAGAAACACCCACACAAATCAATAACTTGATTTATCTGCAGCTTGACCTAGTCCGACACCCCAGAAAATTTGAGTTTAAAATGAGAACGGAAAAAATAAGGGAGATTAAAATTTATTGTAAACAGATAAGACATAGAACAAGGCCAATACCCATAGCACGCCATCGCACCGCTCACGAGCAATGCATGCAACCGTCCAGCAAGCGTCTGTCATGATGGATTTATCGTCTTTTCTACTCAGAAGTTTCACCAACCAAGAATCCAAGAGCTCGGTTTCGACAATTTTCTATACAAGGAAGACAACCCCATTAAAAACAGGGGCCTTCATGATAAACATAACGATGCATCAAAATGTAAATATCGAAGCAGGCAGGGAAACACTCTACGGTGTCATTGTTAAACACTGTATTGGAACAAGACTTCTGGAGGGTACCATATTTCAAATAACAACAAATACCTCCCTCATGCCTTTCCGAAGGCTAACAACGGCACTAAGTACAGGAAAGGTCAAATCTGGATTACAGCTTAAACTGAAAGAAAACATACGTAGACAAAAAAAAAAAAAAAAACAAGTCAGTGTACTCCAAAACAACAACAACAACAATATATACACAAACAGATTCCGTGAGAGTTACTAACTTGCAGATGAGTTGAAGAAGTTGATCTTGGATACCAGCACCAAAAGTGACAGCCAAGCCTCTGGAAGGACAGTCAGCTAAGACAGAAAGGGCTAAGCATACTTGTCTTTTCGCCTCCGTATTCCCCGACCTTAGAATACGCACCACTAAATTCTCTACAACCGTCTTCACATGGAAAAACAATTAAACAAGACTCAACAATCACTCCATCACACACTGCATGACTGAGTCACACAACAACACAACACAAACCAACCTGATCAATGGACATCTTTGTGACCTTAGAAGTTCCAAGAGAAATAAAAGTCAGAGTGCGAGCGACACCCTCCTGGAAGAAATTAGATAAGCAAGAGAATGAAAAACTCCAAAAACTAATACCACTCGAGTGAGAAATTGGCGAAAAATAAGATCATGAATATTAATACCTTAACATGGGGAGGAACTTCAATGAAAAGGAAACAGACACAAATGGCAGCAAGTTCTGACTTTAAAGCATCTTCAATACTCAAGTTTGAATCTGGTAACAAAGTCAATGATAAGAAAAAGGATATAAATTAGGTCAGCATTACAAGCATAAGGATGACTTATAAACAATTGGCTAGACAAGGTCCAGGAAAAACACCCATCGAGCTGAATTTCCGCAATAAAGACCAATCCTTTGTCTTAAATGTCTCAGCCATAGAAGGAAGCAACCTTTTCAACTGAAATAACCAACAAGAATGTTGGAAGCCTTAAACAAGGGAAAATACGCCAAAAAGACAAACACCACCAGAGAACAAACGAACATGCCACAAATAAAGACAGCTCAAGCATTCAAGCAAGTTACGAGGAAAATGAATGAATGAATACATAAAGCCTGCGAACAAGTTCACCAATTACGTTGTTAGGTCCCTCCAATCTCCTCAAGAAAGAGGAGAATACTGTTATTACCTTGGATCTAATAGGCCACTCCTTGAGGAAGGAAGGAAGCTGCAGGTCCTTATCAGAGATGGAGATGGGTTTCAGGGGCCTCCCTCCTGCATTCTCTTCGTCATCCACAAACTCCGGTGTATTTGCCATCGAGCTGAATGGAACAGTGTACTTCAGCAGTAAAGACCAATCATGGGTCCTAAACGTCTCAGCCATAGAAGGAAGCAACCCCTTCAACGTAAACAACCAATAGGCATGTTAGAGGCCTTAACAAAGGGAAAACACACCAAAAAGACAAACAAAACCCGAGAACAAATGAACAGGCCATGAAATTTCCACCATAGGACCATACCTGTTCATCTCCCCCACCTGAACGATGAAGATCAAACAATTGGAAACACACAAAAGAAAAAGATAAAATAACATACAGACCCCCATATCTCTACCAAACAATCCCGTAATCCATGTAATCTACTGCAGACATCACTCATTTATTTCAACATAAGGAAAGAACAAGCATTGAAGCAAGTAACTAGGAAAATGAATAATAAATACATAAAGCCTGCAAACAAGTTCACCTATTACATTGTTACGTCTCTCCAATCTCATCAAGAAAGAAGAGAAAACTGTTATTACCAATACCTCGGATGAAATATTCTGGTCCTTGAGGAAAGGGAGAAGGTGCAGATTCTTATTAGAGATGGAGATGGGTTTCAGGGGCCTCCCTCCTTCCGTCTCCTCATCATCAACAAACTCCAGTGTATTTCCCATCGAGCTGAACGGAACAGTGTATTTCAGAAGTAAAGACCAGCCATGGGTCCTAAACGTCTCAGCCATAGAAGGAAGCAACCCCTTCAACTCAAATAGCCAACAAGAATGTAAGAAGCCTTAACAAAGGGAAAACATGCCAAAAAGACAAACACCAGAGAACAAATGAACAGACCATGGAATTTCCATCATAAGACCATACTTGCCCATCTCCCACCTCAACGATCAAAATCAAACAATTGGACCTCCCAAAAAAAAATCATACAGCACCACGTATCTGTAACCAACAACCCCGTAGTCCACTGCAGACATCACTCATTAATTTCAAAGGAACTCTTTTTAATCCAGATAAGCTTCCTCAAGCATCATAAATCCCGTTAAACACCCACTTAAACCTCTAAACCCCCTAAACCCTATGAGCCCCTTAAACACTCCCTTAAAATCCACCTCAAACTGCTAGTCCTAAATTGCTGCGGGGATTTAAAGCTTATTTAAGAAAGAAAGAAAAAAAGTTTGAACCTTTTCCCTTAATTAATTTTCAACAAAAAGACAGCTCAAGTTACTAGGAAAATGAATGAAAGAATGAATAGATAGATAAAGCCTACAAACAAGTTCAGCTGTTATGTCTCTCCAATATCCTCAAGAAAGCAGAATAAACAATACCTTGGCGAGAATATTACAACTACATCCCATGTAGAAAGGTTGCAGCCGCCGTTTCATTCGGATTCCCTCTGCTTCCTCAGCACCACAGTCCGCCAACTCGACCAAGTGGGCACAAAATAGCTGCGACGCAATCTTATACCATAGATGCATTAGTGGCAATTTATCATTCATTCATTCACAAAAGCAGGGATGAAGAACATCATACTACCAACAAAAAACAAAAAACCAAAAAAAAAAAAACAGCAGCATAGAAACGGTAATAGCTGCAAAATAAATTAGAAATTCTGCAGAAAATTAAGATTGTGAAACAAGCACACTTACATTCACTGTAAAAGCGGGGAAAAGAAACGGTAGAATATAGCCATTTAGATGTGCATAACGCGATGCCTAGCACGGCCGTACCTCCTTCGCCAGGATACTCGGTTTTTTTTTTCTTTCTTTTGAGACTGTACAGCAGAATTACAATGATCGATTAGAATAGCCAATTAGTCTATTTTATTGTGCCTACAGAATAAAAGGGATGAGTATATTAAATTGTTTTTTTTTCACTAGGTATGTTAATTTAAAAGGAAACTTGAAAAACCGTGTTCGAAAAGAATAATATTTCTTAAAATTTACTTTAATTAACATTGAAAAATTATGTTCCTTTCGTTTTTGCGTCGTACGTATGTTAAATTGGTTTTTTTTTTTATTTTTTACTAGGTTAATTTAAGGGAAACTTGAAAATATGTCATCGAAAGAATGACGTCGCGAAAAAATATCTTGAAAGTTAACGTTGAAAACTATCTTTCGCCGGTTCTGCGTCATTCTACGTGGCATGTCTTGGCTCACGCTACGCATTCGTGCTACGAATACCTTATACGTAGTTTACCAATGTTAATTTTTAAAGCATATTTTCAGGGATGTTATTCTTTTGTAATATATTTTTCCAAGTTTTCCTTAATTTAAAAGAGAACACTATTTACCTATTTGAGGTTTGTCAATTGAAGTGTTTGTCTCATCGTGGTTTAAAAATATACTGTTTATGTTAATGTTTGTGGCCAAAAGCCCAAATTGTGAAATTTGTTCAAATTGTTTCTTCCCGCATAGGAAGAGACAAGATTAGTAGCCGCTGCTGGTTAGTATAAATAATAGGCTTGTCCTATTATTTTAAGATGTATCAATATAGCATTGATATGTATCAATTTGTATCAATTAAGATAAACTCTTAATTGTTTTAGCTATTTTGACTATTGTTTTAGGTTTCAGGAGAGTTGTATCTTTTGTATTTCTCCACTATAGTAATATTTCTCTTTTGCCTGTTGACTAGTCGGCATATTGCCGAAAACCGCGTAAATTTGGTGTTTTGTCTTTGTCTTTCTGTTATTTATTTTGTGTTATCGTCGTTAGGGTTATCGCTCGGTTTGTTTTTCCTAACAAACTGGTATCGGAGCCGTGGTTTTTTCGAGCCGAGGTTTTTCTAAGGTTAAAAATTAGCATGACGGTAACTAAGTATTATAGAAGTTCGACCTAAACGTCAACTTCGGGATGTGGCAGTTAAAGATGGAGGTCATGCTGTTTCAGGAGGGCTTCGATATTGCGCTGCTTGGGAAGGAGAAGATGTCAGATGAGGAGTTTGCTGGTCCCGACAAGAAGGCCAGGTCAGGTATCATCGTGTGTCTTTCTGATGAAGTTTTAAAAGAGGTAGTCAATGAGGTTATTGCTAAGGATTTGTGGGAAAAATTAAAATCATTGTATATGAATAAAACCGTGGAGAATAGGCCATTTGGGCGCTTAATTCAAGAAGCAGTATTATATCTAGCTTCATATAAAGCGACATAAGATCGCTAATGATGTCATATAAAGCGACACAATATCATATTTGGCTCATAAAAGACACACATTATCAGTGACACAAGATGTACGCTTTCATATAAGCGCTTAATTCAAGAAAGATTACTTACTCAGCGACACAACTTCTGAAATTTATAAATCTAAATTAAAAAGTTTACAACTTCCGGCCAAGTGAAGTTTAGTCCCACTATACTCATGGTAAACTTCCTAATCTATGACAAACAAAAACAGAAAAATAAACGGAAAAACTGAATTTAAATGGAAACATTTATATACAAGATCCGAGAACTCAGAAACATTCATGTCTGACACAACTCACACTCACAAACAGGCTTCCTACTAATACAAAAATCGAAATAAACATCCAGAATCAATTAAGTAAAACCACAACCACACTGCTTGAGGTAAAAAAGAAGTTACATAATCGGATACAAAAGTAAACAGAGAATAGAGAATCATCATAATCGGATTAAAAAATCCATAAAAATTGGTGTCGTTTGTATGCCATGCTGCAAGAATATCCACTCCTGAGGCGGAGACATCAGGCTGCATTATAATTGGAACTGATAGCAATTAGTAGCCCACGTTTATGCTTATGCTACCCACGGTGCATAAGCATAAAATCTAGTTTTAATTACAAGCTGAAAAGCTAATGTATCAACATAACATACTCAGTTTGAGTGCTTAAAAGAACTTAAAAAGAAGAAAGAAAGTGAAATTAGAGCTTAATAATTAAGAAAAACACGAAGAAGGAAAGAATGAAGAAAATGCTTTATCAATTTGATGGTATACGGACAAAAAGAAAAGACAAAATTAAGCTAGCATTTTGCAACTCAGACATCAATATCAATATCAAAAGACAGATATGTAACTTAGAAGTAACATAAATCAGCTCGAAGAAACTGAACAAAATACGCAGACAAACAAAAGAACAATATTAATACCTCCACGACCGACAAGAAGAAAGGTGGGCATTTCTCTCTCCAGGTTTAGATTTAAAAGAGATGTCAACATCCTCAAAACTCTTACAAGCCATCTAATTAGCTTTTGGGTAGACAACAGTACCGACCATGGTTGCTCCATACTGTGGAACCCCGAAATTCCCAATCGCACATTCGTAAACATCTTTAAGAGAATCCGGTGATGTTACTTTAAGGCTGTTCTTCTCCACCACAAATTTATCATGGTCTAAATGTCTAATGAACTTGATTCACAATTACTGGAAACAAATATTTGTTAATCATATATTGAACTTTCATCTTTGTGGCTAATTGGTTAAGAAAATGGATGCAGTGATCGATCACCTAGTTTCTTCATATATGCCTCCTGATGAGTCGTGGCCTGCATGCTGAACCACCATAGATTAGAGAGTACACCGGCGATCTCTGGAGCTTTGAGAATTGAATGCTTCCGCCCTGTGATTCACAAAAATGGGATGAGAATTTTTTAGCGTGTGGTGGGACCCTTGTCGATATACCACTTTTGAGAAGTGGTAATTGAGCACGGAGGAAGATATGTTTGATCGAGCAATTTTGATGATAAAAATTTTAAGCAAAGAGTATGAAAATTTTGATCCAGATCTGCATACGTTTGTGTCGGATTTGTTTTCTAAGTAAATAGAGGCCTATTCGTCCCGTAAAATTTATTTGCCTTTAATGCAACTAAAAAAATTGAAGCTGGACTAAAGATTAAATAAATCACATAATTTGAAAATTTTACCTAATTTTTCCCTAAAATAAACACCCACCCTATTTACATAAATAACCCTATTTACATAAATAAAAGCTATTTAGACAGCATTGATTTTTTCAGGTCATATTGAAGTTTGCTCCTTTGATATGCGACATGATTTGATTTAATCCAATTTCAAAAGAATGCTGGGAGGAGGGACAGCAGGATGGCATTTAGGACTCACCTTAACTCGATTATTTAAGGCTAATTTACTCTCACTGCAGTATTGATATGTTGCCGGAAAGGTACATGAGTTTTGGAAAGGTATAGGAGTTTTAGAATGAGAGAAGATGACATTCGTGAATTATACGGTATGACAGATATTTTTTAAATTTACAAATTTATCCGTTTGATTGTTTTAGGCCTATGTGTTTTATGGTATAATATTTGAAATGATCAATTCCATGGGTGAATGATGGTCGTTTTAACCGGCAGGGTACCGAGTCGGTTGTACCATAAATGGCAAGCAATGTCGTATCCTACGGGGAATCTGAATAAATATCAAAGCCAATATCGTTCCTAGTTCAGGCCAACACAACTACAGAAGACAGTGATTTGTCAGATCACAGGTGTATTAACTAAATATGCATTAAAGAAATGAGTTTTAAACTATGAAAAAAAGAGATGGCCGAGCTATGATCCAATCGACTACTTTCTAACCCTAATCCGTATCTGGAAGTGCTTCGATATACTCTAATGTTCTTGGCATCGGTAAAACGGTGTCGTCTCCTATTTCTGAAAGTAGACACCATACAATAATCTACCCTCGTATGTCAGGTTCAACAGTCCGCTGACCGCATTAACTGACCTAACACGGTCTACGCTCGATAAAACGCTCAAGAAAGTCGATATAAACCTCACACACTAAACCGAATCTAAACAACTCAGTCTGTTTTACTGGGTGATCCGAGAACCCCGGTTCTCGTACCCTCTCGCAAAATACATATATAAAGACGATACGTGAAATACGATTATCGAGTGATCAATTTGAGAACAGTAACAACACCAAGATTCAACAACCAAAACATTGAAATACTTCAATCAACAAGCTAGGGTTCGATTTTGTGGATTTTCACATAACTCGACTATCGGGAAATTAGCTACTCATTAATCTAAGCAAAATACAAGGAATTAACATGAAATTGAACAAGCATCAAAGATCGAAACAATAAATCGAAATACCTAAATATGGAGATCGAGAAGAAGAAAATCCGTAGAGAAAACGAAATCCAAGCTGAAATAGCAATAGCCAGTAGCACGAGTGTAACGACCCACTCCCGACCCCTAGGTCTACTGAGGTCATTCTAGGAGCAGGTTGCGAGGCTTTCGCATAGGCATCCATAAAATAACATAAATCCCAAATATTGATATAAATCCATCAAAACACTTGCAACATTTCACTAACTGGTTAAATCAAGAATTACAACAAATAGAATCCCAAATTGATTAAAATCCACAACACGAACCATGTCATCAAATTTTCTAAAGCATATCCACCATATAGTGATCTTGATAAATATCATCGCGCCTATTTCTCTTAGCCTGGTTCAACAACTTGTATTTATTTATATTTAAAAATAAAATAAAAGAAAAGACAGAAGAAATAGAGTCAACAATAACGCTGTTATGAGCTATGTGCGATGGTGTTACAGATAAGTACAATAATAATATATAATGGAAACAAAAAAAATACACCGATCGATCATTATTTGAATTTAAGTTGTGTCTTTATTGTACAATCGTTACTTGAATTTACGAGAGGTTATCATTAGATTACTTGACCCCGACTTGGCCTAGTCGATGAGTCAATACCAACCGAACTCCACATGTGAACACGATTTGCTACCGCACTTCAACAAGCAAGCACTTGCCTGACAACTCCGGCCGATTTTCAGGGAAAGGATTCCGACATTCGCCCACTGAACCTCCCAAAGGGCTCTAGCCAACCCCACTACCCTCCGAACCATGACACAATCTTCAGCCATTGCTTTCCCGATCATGCACATGGAACTTCGGGGAATTTTTTATAACATTACTCTAGGACTATCGATGAGCCAAAGTCAAGAGGCCCCGAGACCGGTGACTAGCCGTTCTGCGGTGCAGTAACCCTAACTCAACCAGTCGCTTAGAGTTCTGCACTACACACGCAATGCAATCATGCTAGCAGGAACAAGAGTTGATCGAATATCATTATCTTTCGTTAAACAAGAAATGCTCGGGCATACATGTCAAGATCAAACCTTATAAAATATTACAAATGATATTTTGAAGAGTTTTAAGACATTGATAAATGCGCCGGCACAAAAATAATCAGCCTTTCGATTAAAATAATATGTGGATATAAATATTCTATCGAAAGAAATAAGCTGATGAAAGATTCTCCTTGGCTTTCACCGGCATAAAACTCACCATTTATTTATGACAAAACAGGACAAGTGATATCAAAAAAATATTCTTTTAAAAGTAAATTGATAAGAAAACACACTTTTACTTGTACTGAAAAAATCAAACACACATTTACTATTACTGAAAATAAGACCTCATAAAAATGACAATATATATATATATATATATATATATATATATATATATATATATATATGTGTGTGTGTGTGTGTGTGTGTATGTATGTATGTATTATATTGAAAATAAATTGAAAAACACACATTAGCTTTTATGAAAATAAAACTCACCGATTGTCCGATTTATTTAACAGTGCAGTAGCACAACCAACATGTTTTACAAACGGCCGAGGAATCTATGCGCTTTGTTGCGTGATTCTTTGCACGGCGTTTACCGACAATGACAATCTTAAGTGGTTCATTATTTGCACTGCTATGAAATGACAATAGTGAACCTTCCGCAAAAGTGACGATTTTTACGAGTAAGAATTTCAAAGTTTGCAGAAAGGATCAAAGAGTATAAGGAAGTTAGGAGAAAAATAAAATAAAATAGAGACATGAGTGGCTAGTTAATTTGCTTCCTATTTGATACCTTTGTGTAATGGCACCATGCACATATATATATAGTACAAAATTTACCGTAAACTGCTAGTCAAAGGTAAAATAGTCTAAATCATTGAGTGTATTTATGTCACTTTAATTACAATAAATGATTTAGTTAAGAAAATGTGTAACATAAATCAGAATTTATGTTTTCCTTTTTATGAAAAGTCAAAATGTCATTTACTACTAATTTCTTTTTTAGCATAATAAACCTATATATAAAAGAAAGAATAATTAGAGCTTAAAAATGATTGCTAACACTTTCTATACTTTAATCATTTAAAGGTTATGAAACATTTGCACTAATCTCTCTCTATATATATACAATTAATTGCAATACACGTTTGTAGACATTAGCTAACCCTAAATAAACACCTTCCTATGTCTACTCACATACAGTATACAATGGGTACAAATTAATAATATTTGTTATAATGAAAAGAAAGAACTGGCCAATACTTATGAATGATTAAAAAATTGGGATGCTACATGAGTATAGTTGAAGTATATTTATTTACACGTGTGTATAATAGCTTAATTTTCTAACATTTCAATTTGATGATCTAATTTGGTGTCGATTTTCTAACACGGTAATATCCCGAAATTCGGGATGTTACAACGAGTCTTCGGATTACAACAAAATAAACCTAATTTAAACTAAATATGTACAAAATCTAAGATAAACTAAGTGAAATGCTGAAAAACGCAGAGAAATGGTCGAAAAAAGAGTTGGGAAGATGACCTAATTGCAAAAAACGAGTATTTATAGTGGAGGGTGTCCACCTACCAAATGCTCTGGTTTAGGGGTATCTCTGATCTTGTAGGTGTGCACCTACCATATCGTTAGGTGTGCACCTACCAAGTCTTCTTCCAAAATTGAAGTTTCTAGCATTCCAAAGCTTCCGAATCTTGTTTTCCGGGTAACTCGTACACCTAGCTTCTGAAAAATACCAAAAACAATACCACACGTAATCCCTACGGGACACTATGGTGACCAAGAGTATAATAAATATACCGAAAAAGGCCGAAAATCCCTGATTATATGTCCGGATCTCGTAAACATGAAAACGGTGCGATGCGTGTCGAAAACCAAGCCAAATATGTCCGGAATTAGGTAAAACGAGTCAAAACGAGATATAAAACACGTAGGAAAACAAAATCGAGTTGACTCTCATCAGTGAACCGGGAAATGACAAGAAAGAGGGCAAGCTAGAAGTAGGATTGAAAAGTAATGATGATATATTGAAAATTGGTTTTACCTAAAATGAATTGCTTTTCTGATCTTATTTTGTTTTGTTAGTGCAATATTGATGCTGTATTTTATTTTTTTTGAAAACTATTGATGCTAAAAGTTTAAGAAGGGAGAGTCTACCGAGTATTTTGAATCCCATCTCTTTTTGCCCCTGTATCAATTTGCCCTTATGTGAGATGAGATTTCGACTAAATGTCTTTTAACTTAACATAAAACACAGGTCGAAGAAAAAGGAAGAAATGAAGCGACCGGCGCATTACTTATTCCTAATTGTGATGGTGTGATTTCAGAAAACGTAATACATAGGTATGTCATTACTCATATATAATCTCTTACTTTTTGCTACGTCTCCATTTGAAACCAATGACACACGGCACTCATCCTATTTATTTTTCTCATGGCCCGCCTCACGATCTGTGTGACAAATATGATCTGAAAATAATTTTCCTTGCTTTAATTCACCATTACATTGAGTATTTATACACCAATATAGGGAACCCTACGTCCCATAAAATTCCAACTATGCCCTCAAACTTACTAAATATAAATTTCATCAGAATAATCATAATTATAAATATATAATCCCTCAATAAATAATGAGAACCACACATCACTGGCGGATCCAGGAATTCCAGTATGGTCACCAGACTGCAAAAATATATTTTTTAATTCAAATATTTGTTCTGGTGTGATCACCGGATTATAAAATTACATTTTTAACAACAAAACTACATTGTTTTATTAAGATAAAAACTACATTGTTTTAATATGAAAAAAATCTCAGGATCTCAGTGGGGTCATGTGATCCTACCATTAACACATAGATTCGCCTGTGCCACATACCTTATATTACTACCATAAAAACTTTATGGTTCTGATCATCATACCCGTCACTTCATTTTATATAGAGTCACCACCTAACAATTTCTCCTAAACTACACCGTAAAAAGTGTACATCAACTGCTTGATGAGTTGTCAACATGTACCACAAGCCAACAGCAACTTGATGAGTTGTGATGGTGATTAATCGCAACGCTATTGTCGATACCTCAGATAATTTTTACCACTCAATGGCATGCCTTTTACCTATCAGTAGTACTATTTTTTCTTCTTCTTTTTTGGATTCCCAAATCCTAATTTTTTTCTCTTCCGTCTAGTACTTTTTGTGATTTCCACACCCCTGGCTCGTAGGAAAATATGCAGCACCCTACGCTTCCAGAAAAATAAAGTCTCTCAAGAAAGAAAGTTACAAACGAAAAAACAAGTGGGTTCTGTTCTTCTATGGTAGAAAATGATCTTCGATCCGTCAATGGTGGCTAAAACATTCGTCATGGTTTACTCCATTCAAGTTGCGTTTGGCGGAAATTTTATGTTATTACGTAACATTAAATGAATCAATGACTTCTGGTTTGATTAAAATATACATAACATCCCGACTTTTCAAAAAGGGTAAAGAGTCTTTTAACAAATTCGAGGTTTTTCGGTTATTTAATTAAACGATTTGAAGTATATTTATATATATATATATATTTTGTTATATAAGAGAGAAAAAACCAGATTTTTGTTAAGCAAGGTGTTTTTAGTAAAAAGGGTTTATTTTGGAAGTGGGTATTTAAGGTTAACTTAACACTAATCTCCTAAACCTAATTAGAAATCGCCACGTTTCCCCTCCTCTCTCTCTGCAAAATGAGAAAGAAAAGGAGAGACTAGAAGAGTTCTTCAACCATCAAAGGAAGGGTTGATCGTTTTTAAAGAGCAAATTCAAGAGTTGGAATCGCGTCGAGTGTAGAGAATGCTTTTGCCTTCGGTTTGGTTGTGTTGCAGCGCTTTTCTCTCGAGTTTTGATCTGGTTGGTGGTCGCATTTAGGTAAGAGAACTACCCCTATGATCTCAATTGTCTTTTATAAGGTTTAGATGTTTTTGTAAAGTGTTTGGTACTAGAAAGATGAGTTGTTGGGTTGAGCATTGATCATAAGTGCTATGGTATGTCTAGATGTAGTTTTCGGTGTTTTTACGTGTTGTTCTTGCTGATGTTTGGTTTGAAACGATCTGGAAATCGCATGATGATGATTCTAGGGTTTGGGTCGAACCCAGGTGGGCGGGCGTCCTGGTTCACTGGGCGGGCGTCTGCTGAAGTACATTCGACGACGGCGTCGGCCTCTCTCTGGGCGGGCGTCTGAAATCTTGTTTACATTCGAGATTGAAATCGCTTTAGGTGGGCGGGCGTCAGGTATAGTGGGCGGGGCGTCCGGCTTTGACGGGCGTCCGATAAGGTTCGACGGGCGTCCAGGTCTTAAGCGGGCGTCAGCTTGTTTTGTCCTCCTTTCTTTGTTGGTTGTCGTTCGGCCTTATAAGCATGATTTATCTTTATGAAACCTTTATATATGATAAGTTAATATTGTATAAACCCAAACAAGCCTGAATTGAGCTTACGATTCGTTCGCTTAAAACACCGAATGTACTCTTAAAGGGAGTTGAAGTTCGGATCCGTCGGAAGAGCATGATAGGCTTGTGCTTTGATGAATTAGCATTCATCAATGTACGTATAATTGTTAGGACTTGTCCGTGTCTAGTGGTCTAGGAAGAGAGTAGGAGATGTGAGGAGCTTGTTTGAAGACATTTAGGTGGCTAGTTAATAACTTAATAAACAACGTATGTGACTAGTAAAAGATTAAACAACATGACTCTCTTGGCTGGGCACCAGGCTAAATCGCGATGCATGTGCTACCTCTGAAGGTGGAGAAACTTCGTGGAGTCAAAAGACCCTAAGTCACGGAGGGACTCTGCTGAGGGACGCGCGTAGTGCCATGAGTGCGGTTGTAACATAGATAGGTTAAGCTAGAAACAGATTAGTCACAACATGTTGATGAGCATACGAAGTGAACCACTAGATTGAGTCGGTCTCACTTAAATAACTAATTAAATAATTATCTTTTCTTTATAAACTATAGTTGTTATCATAGCTTCTCTTTCTTCTTGAGTACGTTGTACTTACCTCGAATGCATATTTTTCTATGTGTTTGGGGGTGAGAAGGCGAAACAGTTGATCGGAGTTAGCCTTGAGGTCGTCGAGGAGTTCAATGACGTTTTGATGGCGTTGAAGTCACTCACGATGTTTTCCTTCACTTTTCTTTTAAAGGTTATACGGTTTATCTTGTAGATTCTCTTATAAGCTTGTTGTACTTTTATTTCAAGTTTGTGAGATTAGTTTGGTATCGTTCTTTTGAGGCATCGTCGTTGTAAGTTTTATATCGTTGTTGTAAGCTTTTCCTTTTTTTAACCCTAGATGGTTTGTATTCTATTCTAGTAGCATTTATGTTTTATACCCGAGTCTTTTGGGCTTCCGTTGCTTTATTTTTGATCTGACGTGAGTAGAGGTGGGCGTATAATTTTAGATTTATTTAACGTTATCTGCGCGAGCGTTCTCTTCCGGATAAGGGCTCGGTATCTCGGGATGGGCGTTACTGATTGGTATCGAGGCGCTGCGTTCTTTGCTTTTCTAGGCTTCCTTCCTTAAGATAAGACCTTTAAGATTGCTTAGTAACCATTAAAACTTCTTTGATCTTTGAGTGCGAGGAATTCATAGAAGTTTCTTTCTTGACCTAAACTTTTGTTTTTAAGATAAGGTATCTTAGATCTTTTAGAACCTTTCTCGACTTCTTTTGTTCTTGGTGGCAAATCGTAAAACTAAGAATCTTTAGACCTTGGTCAAGTTTCACTAGGACCAGTGAAGAGTCTTCCTAGGCAAAGGTTAGTTAGAGTTCCAAGCTCACATCCTTTATGTGATGCCCTCTGTGTTCCTTCTAGGATCTTTAGCGAGAACCCTTCTCTTCTTTTGGAGCTTCTAGACTTTTCTCCTTTTGCTCTTTTCTTGGAGGATTTAAAGTTTTCTTATTAAGACCTTTTGATTCAATCATTACCTTGATTTTGTATTTTGGTGTTATGCAAAGCGAGTAAAACAACTTTGTTCACGTTTCTATATGTCTTTTAATATTACTTCTGATGTTTCAAAAATTCTATAAATTTGCAGTCACTTAGGAAATTGCCTTATCTACATTTTCTATTTTGGCATCAACTTAGTTTTCAATATGGGTTGTTCATAGATTGTTTAACAAGGAGGAGTACTCTGTTCAGAAAATTCTGCAGCGGTACTCTTACTTATGAGTCTGTTTTGAATAAGCTAAACATCTTCAAATGACTTGAATTTTTGATATGTTGTAGAAAACTCTCTGATCTGCAATTTTTGTTTTGGAGTCAAGTGCTAATTATTTCTAGTTTGAGTTCAATCTGCAAATTAATGCAGATTTTAAATTTCTGAAAGTTTTGACAGCTTACAATGAGTTGGACGAAAATAATTATTTTTAACCAACTTATGCTTTTCCATAAATTCTGAATTTTGTGTAGCATATGTAAAGCTTGTATACCTACAACTTTTCTTTTTACATCTTGTTCAAAATTAATTTGGGTTACTTTGTGCAAGTCAATCATTTCATGGTTGATGTATGTACTTAAACTCTTAAAACCCTTTTAAGTACTTGTTCATGAAAGGCCATACAACATTCTTTCACCTTGGAAGTTTAGGTGTGGGGTAGTATGTGTTGGGAAGGCTTTGAAGCATAAGACCCTAACTTACTTGTTATCCAAAATAAGAAGTTTAGTGAGTAGATATTAAGTGTTGTAGATTTAATACCCTTTTGTGACAAAAAACACTTACATGGTGACTTTCCAATCCCATGTTTTCTTTAACGAGGTACTTTTATAATCATTTGGATTCACACTTAGTTACCTCTAATCTCAAATGTTTTTCCCCATGCATACTATTTGTGACCAATGTGGTAGCTGGATCATCCGTTTGAAACTTTTGAACTCGGTAAGAGTTCTTCCATGGCGAAGTTTTATTTTTCAAGTGTGCGCATACTTTGATGTTTTTTTTTTATGAAGATGTTTTCATAGTGTCAAATGCTTGATTTAAAGGAAATGAGTTTCTCATCCTTTGAATCGGCAATGCGCATACCCTTTCATTGCATCATGTTTAGCAAATTCGGGTCAATACACTTTTACATCCTAGTGATTACCTTGAATGCATCCCATGCACGATGTTTTGGTGCGAAAAAACTTTTGTTTAAAGACTCAACTCTTTTATTAGAATTTTATACATTTCGAAAACAGGTGGAAAGATCAAACTTTCTCAAAACATCCATTTTAATTACATAATCCTTTGTCTTCCGGTAAGAATACGTGAACAACCATTCCTTACCAAAGTGTTATTTAGTAACTCCAGGCTACTTTTAAAAAAAAAAAATTATATACATGTGTTCAAAAGTTCTATCGATAATTACTTTCAAGATACTGCATCTTTTACTCCCTATGAAATTTTTGTCTTTGAATAAGCGAGTAGTTGAACCTCCCTTACAACTCATGCACGTCTTTTAAAGCTACGTTTGATAAAGGATTTTAGCATGCAACTTATTTTGTTAAGAGTTTTCCTCGACAAAGAAAAAAAAAAATTTACTACAGGTGTTAAGTTGTTTTGTTTTATTCTAAACCTTCTTTCTTCAAATTGGAAGAAATGACTTTCTGATTTTTTATTTTAAGAACAAAGGGTTGTCCTTATCCTTTGAACACTTTCCCCTTCAATTCAAAACCTTTTAACAAAATCACAATAGTCCTTATTGTGTGAATCTTTGAACGACACAAAAACATGCACTATTCGAAACTCTTGTGTTTTCCTTACTCAGTTGTCACTTATGATTTCTTCACGAAGCACTTCTCCGGTTTACCTTTACCTTTGAACCTTTGGAGAAGATGTTTCCCCTCTTTCAAAAATAATATTTTAAGCTACAACGGTTTGTTGAAAGAAATAGATTATGCATTTTCTGAATTCTTTTGCTTTCTTTTCCACGTTATCATTCATGACCCCTTTCGCAACATTTCACCAATTTACTTGGATTCTCAGCATGAAATCTTTCGAAAGAATATTATTCGTCTTCAAATTTTTATATATATTTATTATATGTATATGTACATATTTGAATAATATTTGAGACTTCTTCCACTTCTAGACCTTTCTATTGAACTCTTTAATAGCAAGTTTGTCTTTCTTTTGCATTCAATCATACCACTTACTTCAAGAGAAAGGAAAATGTTCCAATCTGGATTTTGTAGAATGACCTCTAGCTGTGATAAATGTCTCGATCAGTACTTTTGTTTTTAGTGACTTATCACAAGTACCCTCATATAGGCAAATTTTATATATCATCCACTTTGCATTATCTAAACAAATGTTTTATTATATGCATGTGAACCAAGTTCAATCCGTCTTCATTTTGTGTTATACATCTCAAGATTTTCCTATTTGCTATCTCCCTTAGTAGTTTCAAATTTTCAAAATATTTGCATAACCATTCTTACCTTCCTTACGGAATCAAAGTGAGGACAAGTTTAAAACTTTGTTTCTTATAGATGTGTTGTTTAAAAATAAACTCTTTCACAACTCCAATATTACATTGGACTATAAAATTATGGTTCTTTGATAAACTCACTTTGTCGAAAGTCGTTTTCTTGTCTATAGGAAAGCCTTATAAGGTTGGTAGAAGATGTTTATATGGTTACCTTTTTGGAGACTAGTAAAGATTGAAGTTAAATCTATGGTTTGGGTGTGTTATATAGATGGTTTAGTCTTGAATTGATAACAAGGCGGAATTGAAGTTCTTTAAGTTAATAGTTAGTTTCTTGAGGTAAGGCGAATGTATAGATCGAGTAACTTTTGTGTAAGTCCGGAAACTCCTGTAAGGGTGATGAATGGACAAAAACACGGAAGAATACTACATGTTAACTAGAGGATTGGCATGACTTTTGGGACAAAGTGTTATAGGAGGAGTTTAAGAAGTTAGGTTAGTAGAGTTGAGCATAAGGTAGATGAAAGGTGTGAATAAGATAGAATGGTGCTTGGAGTGCAAGTGCAAGATTAGTTGTGTGGAAAGTAATCAAGTCTTGTCGATGAAATTACTAAGGTTCAAATCAGTTGGAGATAACTTTGGTGTGTTTTTGAAAGTGAACTAGAAGGTCGCATGGCCGGTATCTAAGTTGAGAGTGGTGTTGGTTTACGGCAAGTTTCGAGGACTAAACTTCTTTAAGGGGAAGAATGTAACATCCCGACTTTTCAAAAAAGGGTAAAGAGTCTTTTAACAAATTCAGTTTTAGGGTTATTTAATTAAACGATTTGAAGTATATTTATATATATATATATATTTTTGTTATATAAGAGAGAAAACCATTTTTTGTTAAGCAAGGGTGTTTTAGTAAAAGGGTTTATTTTGGAAGTGGGTATTTAAGGTTAACCTAACACTAATCTCCTAAACCTAATTAGAAATCGAGTTTTCACGTTTCCCCCTCTCTCTCTGCGCAAATGAGAAAGAAAAGGAGAGACTAGAAGAGTTCTTCAACCATCAAAGGAAGGGTTGATCGTTTTTCCGAGCAAATTCAAGAGTTGGAATCGTCGGTAGAGGATGCCGCGTTTGCCTTCGGTTTGGTTGTGTTGCGCGACTTTTCTCTGAGTTTTGATCTGTTTGTGGCTGCATTTAGGTAAGGAGAACTACCCTATGATCTCAATTGTCTTTTATAAGGTTTAGATGTTTTTGTAAAGTGTTTGGTACTAGAAAGATGAGTTGTTGGGTTGAGCATTGATCATAAGTGCTATGGTATGTCTAGATGTAGTTTTCGGTGTTTTTACGTGTTGTTCTTGGCGATGTTTGGTTTGGAAACAATCTGGAAATCGCATGATGATGATTCTAGGGTTTGGGTCGAACCCAGTGGGCGAGGCGTCTGGTTCACTGGGCGGGCGTCTGCTGAGTACATTTCAGACGAGCGTCCTGCCTCTCTGGGACGGGCGTCTGAAGTCTTGTTTTACATTCGAGATTGAAATCGCTTTTAGGTGGGCGGGCGTCAGGTATAGTGACGGGCGTCCGGCTTTGAGCGGGCGTCGATAAGGTTCGACGGGCGTCCGGGGTCTTAAGCGGGCGTCTAGCTTGTTTTGTCCTCCTTTTCTTTGTTGGTTGTCGTTCAACCTTATAAGCATGATTTATCTTTATGAAACCTTTATATATGATAAGTTAATATTGTATAAACCCAAACAAGCCTGAATTGAGCTTCTGATTCGTTCAGTTAAAACACCGAATGTACTCTTAAAGGGAGTTGAAGTTCGGATCCGTCGGAAGAGCATGATAGGCTTGTGCTTTGATGAATTAGCATTCATCAATGTCTCGTATAATTGTTAGGACTTGTCCGTGTCTAGTGGTCTAGAAAGAGAGTAGGAGATGTGAGGGAGCTTGTTTGAAGACATTTAGGTGGCTAGTTAATAACTTAATAAACAACGTATGTGACTAGTAAAAGATTAAACAACATGACTCTCTTGGCTAGGCACCAGGCTAAATCGCGATGCATGTGCTACCTCTGAAGGTGGAGAAACTTCGTAGGTCAAAAGACCCTAAGTACGGAGGGACTCTGCTGAGGTGTGCGTGCTATCGGAGTCTACCTTTTCTAGACTTCGTGGGTATTGGTGTGATCCACTAATATGTTGCAAAAGAGTGTTCCCAAGGTGGAAGAACTCAGTAGGTCAAAGACCACTAAGTCTGAGGGACTCTGCTGGGGGGATCTTGGCGTAGTGCCTTGAGTGCGGTTGTAACATAGATAGGTTAAGCTAGAAACAGTTAGTCACAACATGTTGATGAGCATGAAGTGAACCCTAGATTGAGTCGGTCTCACTTAAATAACTAATTAAATAATTATCTTTTCTTTATAAACTATAGTTGTTATCATAGCTTCTCTTTCTTCTGAGTACGTTGTACTTACCTACCTGAATGCATATTTTTCTATGTGTTTGGGGGTGAGAAGACGAAACAGTTGATCGAGTTAGCCTTGAGGTCGTCGAGGAGTTCAATGACGTTTTGATGGCGTTGAAGTCACTCGATGTTTTCCTTCACTTTTCTTTTAAAGGTTATGCGGTTTATCTTGTAGATTCTCTTATAAGCTTGTTGTACTTTTATTTCAAGTTTGTGAGATTAGTTTGGTATCGTTCTTTTGAGGCATCGTACGTTGCAAGTTTTATATCGTTGTTGTAAGCTTTTCCTTTTTTTTTTAACCCTAGATGGTTTGTATTCTATTCTAGTAGCATTTATGTTTTATACCCGAGTCTTTTGGCTTCCGTTGCTTTATTTTTGATCTGACGACGTAGAATTTGGCGTATAATTTTAGATTTATTTAACGTTATACGCGCCGAACGTTCTCTTCCGGATAAGGGCTCGGTATCTGGGAGCGGGGCGTTACAATATCAATTGGTGGAAGTAAATGTGCTACTTATCTTTAACACGCCCCCTCAAGTGTGGGCTCATATCAAGGCTATGCCAACTAAGCACACAATAAGCCTGAGCCAACTAGGTCATCCCAACACTTGCACATTATAAATGGGGGAAATTAGTGTTTGCAGCAGGGTTTGAACCCAAGACCTTCCGCTCTTCTACCATGTTAAGATCAAGTGCTTACCGTTGTACTAAAACCAATTGGTGGAAATAAATGTGCTACTTTATTTTCTTATCTTTAACACGTCCCCTCAAGTGTGGGCTCATATCAAGGCTATGCCAACTAGGCACACAACAAGCCTGAGCCAACTAGGCACACAAATACCAACTAGGTCAGCCCAACACTTGACAATATACATACGGAAAATAATGTTTGCAGCGGGGTTTGAACTCAAGACCTTCCGCTCCGATACCATGTTAAGATCAAACGCTTATCATTGTACTAAAACCAATTGGTGGAAGTAAATGTGCTATTTATCTTTAACAGAGTTTGATGGTGTGAGTGCGTAGACTCTGTCATTACGTAACATTCAAATATGGTTTTTTACATGATTATGTAACATAAAATTAGAGTTGGTACGTACGGTTTTTATGTACTCGCTTTGTACGGGCAAAATGGTTGTGGTACAACGAACGACACAACACACCTTTGATTATAGTAAACATCCTAATCAATGATATAAGGACTATGTTAATGTGATCACAATCAATCTATAGTGAGCACCAAAGTGAAATTCAACCTTACAAGAGTCGAAGTTATGCAACAAAAAAAAAAAAAAATCTACTCTGGAGGATTGAAACTGAACTCGATACTTTTCCGAAATGTGTTACCCAGATAGATCAACTGTGTCAATGATAAATATATATGTTGGGTCATTCGTTCTGACACCGCGGTTGTGTCCGTACTATTTCTCTACCCATGACATTTCTTTTAACCGGTATATTTACCTTTGCAAGTCGTATGTTCAATTTCCATACTGTACAGTAAACCCGTGACACTCCTTCACACCAATACATGCATAATAAAACTTGCAAAAATCAACAATAACAAAAATCATAGTAATCCGTGTATTATTATGGGATGATGTTATTACAGGCACAACCGTTATGTCGTAATATATGACACGACGATCATTAATTTACACTGTTGATCTCGATAAGTTCAAATTGATCATGATATAAACACATCATGATCAACGGTGCAAATAATCGTTGTGTCATCCGTTATTACATAGATACAGATAACCGTTGTGTCATCCGTTATTAAGCAACGATTATGCTCGTAACATTCTTTTTTTTAAACAATATATATATAATGTATATAATGTTAAATGTGTCATTTCTCGTACGTACACCCATGATATATACTCTATGATTGTTTAAAATTTAAAAAAAAAAAAAAGCAATCGTACATTTGGTCAGTAAGTTTTCTCATCACGTGATTGTTGTGATATGAAAATTTTCTACGATATTTTTGTTTATGCAGAGATACTTAAAACCACTTCAAAAGACTCTGCGTTTTTTTTATGTAAATAAACAAACTCTTAAAAATACTTTAAAACACGATTATTTTTAAATATTTTGCACGATGTGGTGACACTCGAGTAAAATTCCCGGTCGTTGACAGTCTGAGACTCGGGACTTATCTACTTCTAGGAAAATGACGTATATATGTTCCACTACACATATTTTTAGCCTTTTTTTTAGAGAACGATTGTTTTATTAGAATGGTCTCCTCGAGGGGGTGAGAAAATTTACAGTGCTGTCTTCTTTGTGTAAATAAAAAACATATTGCAAATCCTACTCTAAGTACCAAGCAATCCGAGATTTCTAGATCTCTCTACTATGCTAGACAGAAAAACATACGCCGGAGGCCTTTCCGCTTCATGACTATGCTTGAAACGATTACGCCACATCCAAATACCATATACTGCTACTTTCCAAATATATTTCCACCTCGTAGTACCAAATAGTGACCTTGTATTAGACTTCAAGTTCAACTGCAACCATTCTTCCGGTGTTTGGGATTGAAAAAATTGCTCCACACATTCTGTTGGCACGCATAATTTCCAGACATCTCTAGCCCATTTGCAATCTCGTGGGGCCTGCAGAATTGATTCCTCACTTGCGTCACATATTTTGCATGAAGGATCATCAGTCACGTGTCGATCATATAAAATACCATCCACCAAAACCGCTTTGTGTGCAATAGTCAAAGCAAATAATGATTTATAGTTGGACCTCCCAGCTTCCAAATCGTCTCCCACAAGCCGTCTGCTTCATCTGTGAGGTGGGTGGAGTTCATCATAATCAATGATACGGAGTTCATCATAATCAATGGATAGAAAATGTGTAATGAATCATGTTGTATAGTGGACCTATTTATTACCTTCTTTTTTTTCAGGGTAAAATTTACCCGGCCGTGACGAGTTATGATATATGTACAAAGGTATAGCACAACGAATGATACGATATATTTTTACACATTCGATTATAAGGGTCCTACATCACAAACAAAAGGAATACATCATAATCGATGAAAAAATATGTATTGTGTCACTCGTTATGCGACAATCGTTGTGCTCGTACTATTTACTTATCTGGGGTAAAAATACCCGTGACATCTACCCCTTTAGTTCTCTTTCACCCATGGCTCCACCAATCGCCTATCCTATTCCTCATGCTGTACACGAAGTAATGATACAACCACAATCAAATGACAGAACAATAATCTACACTATTAATTATTGTAGGGTCTAGATCAATCAATTTAGGTTCCATAATAATGATGAGCAATGATACGAGCACAATGAATCGGTCACAACCGGTGACACAAACTAATCATCCACTCTTGATTAGGATGGGTCTGGATGTTGATGAATGAAGTGTTGGGTGAATCACTCCTTTGTGGAGCCCAAGCCTACTAAATAATGAAAAATAATAATATGTCAAGTAGTATTAAAGGGCACAAATTAGATTAATTTTTCTTTAATCTTCACAATAAAAGAGAGGCAAAAAGGAGAAAAAAATCATAGGATTTTTGGTGTTGCAGTAGTCTCTTTCCGGCGACGATCGGACATCCAAACGGACTCCGATCGGCACGACATTTGGAGGGCTTGTTCGTCTCTTATTCTTCTTCAATCTGAACGGTAAATTTTTTGTTTCAACGGTTCAATCTCCGGGAATAAGGTGCCGACCTGACTGCTGCGTTTCTGCTGCGTTTTCGGTGAAATTTTTCAACAATTCTTGTATTTTACATTCTTAGTTGATGCTTTGGTGTAGTTGAGTTAGTTGATGTGTTTGAAACACATTTGTCTCATCTTTTGCAGATTAGTGGAGTTTTTGTGGGTCTCGACCTCGTGGTTTTTACTCTCTCACATCGAGAGGAGTTTTCCACGTTAAAATTATGGCTTTGATTTACTTGTGTTTTCGTTTCGGTTCATTAGGGTAAGTCCAATGGTAGGGGTCAAAACCAAATTTTGACCCCTATATAAAGGTATTAGCATCTTCAATGGAAAGAATTAATAGATATCAAAATTAGGTGTGGTATCAGGAGATGTACCATTTTTAATCCCACGGCTAATACTCCCCCAACATATCACGCGCGCAAGTGGGAGAACAAAGCAAAAAATTTGGTTCTCTGCAACACCTATGTGATCTTGTCCCCTGGTGGTCCCCCCATGGTCCCCCTACTTTTTCTTACTTTTTCAAACATACACCCATGAGCAAATGCTAAAATTAACCCAACAGATATATTCCCAACAGCTACAACTTAATAAAATCAAATTATACTACACATCTTTATTTATAAATACGACATATCATACCCAATTTTTACACATCTTTTTCTTTATTACACCCCTTCTTCATTAAATATATTTTTAGGTTATATGTCACAAGTTTCTTCATATCCTCTAAATTATTATTATTATTGTTGTTGTTTTGATAAATGGCACCGAAACAAAGATCCGATAATTGGAAAGTAGAAGATGAGTATTTTTTTATTTTATATCAATATAAAACATACTTCCTCCGTTTTTTTTATCTGTCACATTTCAGTTTTTACCATTTTTATTTATTTATATGTCATTTTAAATTTCCAATGCAGCATTTATTATTTTTTCCTTCTTTACCAACAAAATATTTACATCTTCAATAAAAAAACACAATTCCAATACTAAAAACTCCTTTACCAACAAAACATTTACATCTCCAATAAAAAAATATATTTTCAATACACATATTAATTACTTTCTTAATCCGTGTGATTCTTCTCTCTGCGACATATATATAAAAATGGAGGGAGTAGTATATGATTTCTTAAGAAATATCATTAAATAATTTTTCTTATTAACTACAGCTTGTTGTAAATTAATATTTATTTCCGTGTATTTTAATATGGATTTGATACACAATAGATATTGTATATAATTTTTCAAAATAATTATAATTACACAAAATATTATTAAGTAGTACAATAATAATATTTTATATTATTATCAAATCATCAAAATATTGAATTAAAACTAAATAAAAAATTTGATATAATGAATTTGAACCCTTCCATTGGAGATGGATATTTAATATCTAAATGAATAGTGTCCAAAGGTATCAAAATTTAATTTTGACACCCATGGCTGGTTACCATGGGTTGGAATTGCCCTTAGTGAATTATCTTAGTTGGGGCTGCCTCGTTTATTCAATTGCGTGTCATTGAAAAGATTTTGTGGGTATTTGTGATATTTATGGTTTGTTTTCCAACATGAAGACACTATAGTTGTGTTTGTATTATTATTCATATTTAATGATATAAATTACTATTGTGTCAATTGATTATGTGATGCCATTTGAATGTTGTTTTTTTATTTTATATTTTATTTTTGAAAGGCATTTGATTATTGTTGTACGTATAATTTCTCATCGTACACCCGTGACACTAAATAAAAGCTTCTCCATTATTATCCAACGGTTATTAACCGGTTTTCTTCCTCCATAAATTAACCTCTCATCAATAACCTCTTATTTGCAGAGGAGAGGAAGTGAGGAACTATCTGGGTGAGAAGCTGAGGAATCATACTCCAGAGCCTTTTTCTTCTTCTTCATAAGGGCTAATTAATCGGAGATGAGGTTTTTCCGATGAATATTAATCACACCGAAGGTATGTTTGATTTTTTTTTTTTTTTTTTTGAATTCTATGTTTGATCTTTAAAACCATTGATTTTGTTTTATTTTTGTTTCAGATCTACTACTTATGTAATGAATGTGAGCTATTTAATTCGCTCCTTTGTTTTGGTTTAGATCTACTAATTAGCTCGTCTGTATTTGGTTTAGATCTACTAGTTATGTAATGAATGTGTGCTATTTCATTAGTTCGTTTGTTTTGGTTTAGATCTACTAATTATGTGAGCTATATATTTATCTGGTTTGTTTTCGTTTTAGATTCTTCACTACTGGTGTCGGGACACTTTGACGTTTTTTCTAGCTTCCTCTCTCAAAAATGTTAAAAAAACTGTTGTGTTTGCAGATGAATATGAGTTATTTAGCTCGTCTGTTTCGGTTTAGATCTACTACTTATGTAGAACACTTTTGACGCGTTCTTCTTCCTTCGAAAATTAAAAACTTTTTCTGTTTTTTCAAAAAAAGGTGGCTAATTCTGAGGTATGGTTTTGTATTTTTCACACCAAATGTTTGTTCTTTGAGAAATGATACAACCACATCCAATTGACGCAACATGGATCTACATCATTGATTATTGTAGGACCTAGATCAATCTTTATAACCATTGCTCTCTTTTTTCCAGTCGTTGTTTTGGTTTGTTATACTCACATGCCTACATATATCGCAGTTGATTGTGTGTCGTATGCCGGCGTCGCGTCAGGAAAGAAGATAGATGTCGCTGCAATATTCTTGCCGTTAATTTTTTTTGTTGCTGAATTTCAACCCATGGCCGACACTCGAGAGGTAATATTCTCATAAAGTTGTTCTTCCATACATTAAGAATTTCATGTTATTTAATTTTGAATCACATTTAAATGAACACGGAATTTCACATAATTAATAGGTTCTCAGAGTTGTTTTATAACCGTTTGTCTTGGTTTAGATCTAGTACTTATGTAGAACACTTTGACGTTCTTCACACTAATATATATATATGTATATATATATATATTATCAATCTCTCATGTGAATTTATGATCAGGGAACTAGAAGATTGGACATGTTATTTTACATCATGGATCTGAATTTTCAATTTACTTATGCGACACGATTTTCCCAGTATAAAAAGGTATTGTTTCTGGCTTTTTATACATTCATAGCTTTTACTAAGTTTGCTATTACTTCCATATAAATCCGGAAAACTTGAAAATGTTATAAAACAATGTTTTCTAGCAGTTTTTATAGTGGTATAAGATTTTACCGGAGCCATATAAATATATATTGTGATTAATACAAAATCATCGGGGATTCATGAAAATTATCGAGATTAAATGTTATTGTTTCAAGTGTATGGAAGGCTATGAAACTATATATAACATATAATGTACCGATTAAGCAATTCAACTTTATAAGCGTTTGGGGATTTAATGAATTTAAGCATATCCACATTTCACCTTTATAAGCATATGGGTATTAATTAGTTTTAAGCTGGAAACAGTAGTGAGTTTTGAGAAATGCTCATGGACTTTTGCAGGCAATCATTAATGGAAAAAATAAAATTCCCTCCAATGCACTTCACTTGACCGTCAAGTGTTAAAATATACACAAAATGATGTTGGTTGTGTGTAATGTTGCACTTGATAGTCAAATGCATTGGAGGGGATCATTAACTATGTTGCACCTTCTCTTTTTTCGTTCTTTTATTTTATCATTCTGTAATTTATCTTGGTCATGAGCTTTGAATTGCCAATCTATATTGAACTTGCATTACTAAAATCGATTAGTGTTAGGGTAAAAATAACATGGTCTTTTTTATTGCTTGTATGTTTCATCTTGATATTTTTATCTCTGATCTATGCATGTGCCGTCCAAAATGTCACGTGTCAAATATACAACGTTGAAGGCACAATAGACCTCAACCAATAAAAACACATGATTTGGGTTGGACTAAAACGTATATTTAAGTAAAAAGTGTTGAAATAAAATATTAGAGATTGATACCTCAACCAATAAAAACTTGACACATATGACTTGGGTGAATATTTGACTGAATTCGATCAGGTACACACTTGTTTTTTTCTTGACTAAAATTTATAAATATCTTAGTTACTAATAATAACTTATTCTTATGTTATTTTAGGTCAATCATATTAACATTTCCCACTTTCTTAGACGTTTTGAAAGAAAAAAGCATTATTTGATTTTGTCTGGAAAGCTGAAAATACTTATCTGTGTCCTCTCTGTTTATTACATATGAGGCATTTTATTGTATTAGTGTCATCCGTATGCAATGTTTTAAATTTATGATGTTTGTGTTATGTGGTAAACATTTTTGAAGGAACGATTGAAGATATGGAAAGATTTTCGGGAAAATTACTACATAAAACACGACATTTTAATATACCTTTGACAATTTGTGAATTTTTTTGAATTGATTTTGTAGGCCATGAATTATATGAAGAGTTTGGGTTGTATTTGGCAATCGATGATAACAGGATCAACCGAATTTAAAGGGTAATGTGATTTTCTACTTTTAAGTTATTGTTTTTTACTTGAAATTCAAATTAATGTCAATTTCTTTTCATTTTGTACATGTCTAATTTAATTATTATGTCAAAGCTTAATATTTTTTTGAAGCATAACTTATGTCAAATATTAGTACGCCATATATTTATATATATATATATATATATATATATATATATATATATATATATAATTAAGACTCTTTTCGATGTTGTACGGTGTCAGTTGCAATTTATATATGTTTTTATTTTTATTTTTTTGCTTATTTTGAGAATGCTTGAAAAATGCAATTTTGACTGTATCAAGTTTTCAGGTCATATTGTTTGAAGGTTGCTCCTATGATATTCGACATGGTTAAATCCAATTCCAAAGAAGGCTGGGAGAAGGGAGCACCAGGATCTCATTTAGAACTTCTTGCACACCTTATTTTAATTCTTCCGCCACAATGGTTTGACCGACTGCATTTTTTTCCCATATATATTATCCTCTTTACCATTTTTAAAGCTTATTTACTCTCAATGCAGCGTTGACATGTTGCCGGAAAGTTATAGGCGGTTTATAATGAGGAAAGATATTCGTTATGGTATGACATATATTTTTTAGATTTATAAATTTATTTTTTTATAATTCTTTAAAAAACTGGATGAACTTCGGATCTTGTTTTTCTTCACAGAAAAAGGCCAGTTGGATTTTATTAAATGGAGAAAAGAAAACGAGGAGGAAAGAAAAGAGCGGCTCTTGAAGGAATTTCGCGAAGAGTATTATAGAAAACACTTCATTAATCTACGAGATGTCCCTAATCTAGTAAGTTATATATTAAGAAGGCGTCTTATATACATTTGACTTGTCTATAAATAAAAAAAAATGAAATTTTATTATATATTAAGAAGGCGTCTTATATACATTTGACTTGTCTATAAATAAATTAAAAAAAATGAAATTTTATGAAATGATTTTGCAGGCAATGAATTATATGAAGTGTTTGCGTTCTATTTGGCAATCCATCATCGCAGGATCAGCCGAATTCAAAGGGTAATGTGATTTTCTACCTTTTAAGTTTTTGTTTTTTACTTAAAATTCAAATTAATATTTCAATTTCTTGTCACTTTGTACCTGTCTAATTTTATTATTATGTCAAAGCCTTATTTTTTTTTAAGCATCTCTCGATCTATTATCTAGTCCATTGGGTAGAATTTGAGATTATTTTATTGTCAATTGTCATATTCTGCATGCATCAATATATATATATATATGAGATAATTAAGACACTTTTCGATTCAATACAGTGTTAGTTGCAATCAATATATGTTTGTTGCTTATTTTGAGAATGCTTGAAATAGATAATTTATGAGTGTATTAATTTTTTCACAGGTCATATTGTTTGAGGTTTGCTCTTTTGATATTCGACATGGTTATGTCCAATTCCAAAGAATGCTGGGAGAGCGGAGCACCGGGATCTCGTTTAGAACCTCTTGCTCATCTTATTTTGATTATTCCGCCACAATGGTTTGACCGAATGCGTTTTTTCCCTACCGTTTTTTATATCATGTTTACCATTTTTTAAGCTTATATACTCTCAATGCAGCATTGACATGTTGCCGGAAAGGTATAGGCGGTTTAGAATGAGGAAAGATGTTCTTAAATTATATGGTATGACGTATATTTTTTAGATTTACAAATTTATAGGTGTGATTGTTTTGAGTCTATTTATTTTATGGTATAATATTTGAAATAATCAATTCCACAGGTGAAGGATTGAAGGGTAAGAAAGAGAATCGCAAGCCAGAGGTAGAATTTAGGATTGAAAAGTAATGATGATATAATGAAAATTAGTTTGCCTAAAATGAATTGTTTTTCTGATTTTATTTTGTTTTGTCAGTGCGATATTGACACTATATTGGAAAGCCTAAGAAGGGAGGGTCTGCAGAGTACGCTAAAGGTACCACAATTGTCCGGCTTGTCCTCTCCTTTTCATCTGTTTTGATTTCCAATCTCATTTTGCCCCTATGTGAGATAAGATTTCGACTAAATGTCTTTTAACGTAACATAACACATAGGTCGAAGAAGAAAATGGAAGAAATGAAGCGACCGGCACGTTACGTTTCCCTTCTTTTGATGGCATGATTTCAGAAAATGTAATACGTAGGTATGTCTTTACTAATATATAATCTCTTCCTTTTTGCTACATCTCCATTTGAAACCAATGACACACGGCACTCTTTTTTTTTTTGTTAACAAGACGGATCGAATCAAGCTATGTTTTATATACGAGCACACCTTGTTGATCTTCATCTTAAATACTGACTGAGTGACACAAAAATATGGAAAGTGCAGCTGGTGGAATTATATCATACCTTTATATATATATATATATATTTATATATATTTGTCAGGATTCGGTATTGTGATAGTCCGACTCCACAATGATGCGTTTGATGTTGAGATCCCACACTCATCTGACATCCTTTTAGATTGCCCTAAGCTCTGCAATACCTATGTTGCCACAATATCCCTGCTTCCATTTCTCAAATGCGGCTCCCTATTGTTATGTACTTGAGAAAGGCGTAAGTCCATAAAGGCTGTTTTCTTATGGCAATAAGAACATCGATAAGATCTTCCTCAGACCGAGTTACAGATGTATTTAGATTAGTCAAAGTTGTTCTCACTGGGCTGTTTATTAGATTCATGGCTTGATCATTTAGGAGATTTTTTGCCATGCTCATTAAATATCTCTTTGTCACATGACTCACATGCTTATATACCCTTCTTTGACACTTGTCTCGTGGTCTAATAGGTCGGAACTAGCTTTATCAGGTTCATTTTCACTAGTTTTCCATTCCCCACATGAATGTGTGTAAATATAGTACATCCAAAGGACTTATAGTGGATCATGATTCACTGTCCTTGATGATGTATGTATAGCCTTTAAAAGATTAACCGGTGTTTGATAGTGTTCAGAAACGAAGAGTGAAAGAGAATATGAGAGAAACTCTTGAGTTCCATGTTTTTTGTTTCTTGTAAGTATGTATGGTTAGTGGGGGCTCCCACCACATTGATCATTTTGTTGTTAAGTAGGTGGGTCTTCCTAAAAGTACAAAATATGCAGAATGTGTTATGATGAGTTTGTGGACTAGATTTGCATTGTTAGTATTGTAGTAACTTTTATCTTCACTTTGTTTTATTAATAAGGCATGTTTTATTTTAATATATATTGTCTTTATACAACAGTGATGAAGCCGTTCCGACCACAATCAAAGAGCCATCACTACGGTATGTTCAAAACTTTATAAATTAATTATCATGTAAAGTATGTTCATAATTAATTACTTTTTGTTTGCAGACCTTTTAAATTAACCTTGCATAATGGCGCCGGCGTCTTGAAAGATAGATGTCTCTTCATTGGTCTTTACCTATTGTTGTGTAATGTTGTCTTTTTGTGACAATGCGAAAGTGCTGCCGTTCCGACCATAATCAAAGAGCCATCACTACGGTATGTTAAAAACTTTATAAATTAATTATCAGGTAAAGTATGTTATCATCATAATTAATTAATTTTTGTTTTTTCTTTTTGTTTCTTTTAAGTTAACCTTGCTCGTTGATGACAATGAGAAATGACGATGTCTCTCTTCATTGGGCTTAACCTGCTATTGTGTGTAATGTTGTTGTCTTTTTGTGACAATGCTAAAGTGCTGCCGTTCCGACTACAATCAAAGAGCCATCACTACGGTATGTTAAAAACTTTATAAATTAATTATCAGGTAAAGTATGTTATCATCATAATTAATTAATTTTGTTTTTTCTTTTTGTTTGCAGACCATTTAAGTTAACCTTGCGCGTCGATGACAATGAACAATGAAAAATGGCGATGTCTCTCAGAAAGAGAGTTACTCAGAAAGAGAGTTACAGCATAATCATCAACGACGTACAAATAGAAAGAAACAAAAATGTGTATACGATATAACTAGTACTAGTATAGTAGTGGTAGCAACTCTTATTGCCATTCACACACCTGCCCTATACACTATACTACCAGTCTACCCTATACCCTGTTTATTATTCATTTATTAATTTATTACAACTAAAAACATTTTCAGCTGATAATGAAACATTTTTAATATACATTAAGAATTATTCATATCTATAATTCACTATTGCTACTACCAACAGCCCCAGCTATTTTTATACCAGCGGGGAATAGGATGAGGCCATACATCTCCAGTAGGCCATCAGTACAATTTGCTCGTTGTTGGTCGACTCATTCATATACATGTATATTATATCCCAATCATCTACCATCTTAGCATACTCATTCTCGACCTCATCCTCATCCTCATCTTCATCTTCATCCTCGTCCTTATCGGCCTTGGCCTCCCCAGCCCTCAAAATACAATCAATTGCAACAAAACAGTCACTTACAAAGTCTATATCCCGAACAGAGCAAACATAGAACAAAAACTTTAGACCGCTGATACGGTGGATCATGATTCACTGCCCTTGATGATGTATAATATTGCCTTTAAAAGATTAATCGGTGTTTGGTTGTGTTAAGAACCGAAGAGTGAAAGAGAAGATGAGAGAAACTCTTGTGTTCCATGTTTATTGTTTCTTGTTCTTGTTTAAGCATATATGGTTTACAACATCTTTTGGGCTCCCACCACATGGATCATTTTGTTGTTAAGTAGGTGGTCACTGGTCTTCCTAAAAGTGAAAAATATGCAGAGAATGTGTTATGATGAATTTGTGGACTGGATTTGCATTGTTAGTATGGTATTAACTTTTAGGGGGAATGAGGGAGAATGACAGAAATATTTCATCAATCGAGTAGAAGAACACTCTTTTGAAACTTTTGCATAAATGACAAAACTATTTATTCATTGTCGAAATTCACTTGTGTTCGAAATTCATTGCTTAAATTCAACGCCGAAATTCATTGTCGAAATTACTAATTTTCAAAATTCATTGTCGAAATTCACCGATTTTCTGGATTCATTGTAAAATTCACCGATTTCGAGATTCACTAGGAAGATTCACCGATTTTCTGATTCACTGTTTGTCTTTCTCGCTTATAAAAATTATGCAGTTGTCATTCTCTATAAAAAATATGTAATTTGTCACTATTACTTAAAAATATTCCAGATTATATATGTCATTATCCCTAATTTTCCATAACTTTTATCTTTAATTTGTTTTATTAATAAGGTGTTATAAATATACCCCTAATATGTGGATGTCCATTAGATATAATATCTACTACTCAGTATAAAATACTAGCCATGCAAATTAGTTTCTTATAATTGAAAGTCTCGACTCAAACACGACAAAATGGATAAGTATCGACGTAAATATATGGTGTAATCGACGGATGTATTAACACCAAACAGCAGTAATGTGTAATATACGTATGCTTTTATTAAATGATGCTACATTAGATAATTATCCGGGATAATTATTAAACCGTCTATTCACGTGGTAGCATGTGGCTATGTACATAACATCACATGTTATGGTTATGGGTTTTGCTAATCCCTACGTCTTGTGTATATATGTGAGAGATGAGTTCTTGACACTTTGGAGATATATCTTTACAGAGAAATGAGAACAACAGCTTTTACTTTCCTCTTCTTCACTTCTTTTGTGCAAATACTGTGATGCTTATTTTATAACACGTTATCAGCACGAGTCTCTACCGATTGAGCCGTGTTTTATCAATGTCTATATCTATGGCTTTATGCTTTTCGGTGGTCCCGAATACGATCATGCAAGAAGTTTCTTCCGGCATGATTTGGGAGGAAAGCTATCCTAAGGACTCTACTGTAGTTGCCGGAGATAGAAAGCTTGATGTCTATATGGGTGTTGATGTCTTTGGTAGGAACACATGATAGTGGAAACTGGACAACGGAACCGCCAATAC
Source organism: Gentiana macrophylla (assembly GCA_026214975.1). Taxonomy (NCBI): domain Eukaryota; kingdom Viridiplantae; phylum Streptophyta; class Magnoliopsida; order Gentianales; family Gentianaceae; genus Gentiana; species Gentiana macrophylla. Next base: position 131,850,490 of record CM047807.1, on the reverse strand, counting down.
ATATGCAGTGATGTCTTTGTGCCAATAATCATAAGGACATGGCGGTTAATCCAATTCAAAGCTACATCAAGAAAGAAGATCATTCACGAAAAGGGACGATGTGTTCTCGGCCGGAGCAAGTCGAAGTCGAACAACAAGATGATTTCTGCCTATGATGAACTTCCGGCGAAAGAAGAGTTTTGAATCAGCCGCCGGTTTCCGGAAACGACGTACTACATGGAAACGGAGCATCCATGAAGGCTTTATCCTTCACTGACAAGGTCGTATGACCTGTTACAAGTTTTAGCATATATTAAATGCTTTCTAGCAGGGCTGTTACGATCAAGTTCTCTTATTTTCACAAGAATCCGACTGGATCCTCTGGTCATATATTTTGGCTTCTACATATGGAATTTATCTATTATATCGGGTATTCCATGATTTCCATATTTAATCATCAATCGATGGTTATATATTATCGACGGTGATCGATTATTTGGATTTCTATATTAACACGCGTTTGGATATTCTATGGATTAATCTTATGCGCTATATGGATATCTATTATTAGCCGACGGAGTCAATAAATTATGATGTTGATCACCATTATAAATTATTGACTTTGATCGATCAATAATGGTGATCATATTCTATACCTGTGGTAAACTATGAAGGTAAAAGTTTATTTTATTCAATTTATGTATTATGATCAATATATCATACGGTGATATTATTATATATTGTAATATATAAATTATTGGTAAAAACGATGATGCAAAACCATTCTTTGGAGTGAATGTGTATAAACAGTTTAAATGCATCAAATTATATAAATTCGTTTCCAGAAGTGAACGTGATTAGACTATATATTTAAGATGTGTCGGTTGACACAAACCCATTCCCAGAAGTGAATGAGACGAAATGAAATATTCGAGGTGTATCGAATTACCCGAGTCCATTTCCAGAAGTGAATAGAACCACTTAATGAAATATATACATTACACCAGATTTTATAGGTTTATTCCAGAAGTGAATTTGGCTAAATTATATTTTTGAGATATATCGAATAACACGAGTCAGTTCCCAGAAGTGAACGTGACCAAATTATAATTATTAAAGAAACATCAAACTATATGGTCTCATTCCCAGAAGTGAATTTGAGTAAATTAATATTTATGTTGTATCATATTACGCATGTCAATCCCCAGAAGTGGATGTGACTAAACTCGAAATTTATGATATGTCCGTTCCTCGAAGTGAACGTGGACGATTAAATATTCTAGATGTACACAAGTCTGCTTCTGAAGTGAACATAAACGAATCTAGATATTTTATATTGATGTTTCAAGATGTATCGAATCACGTCGGTCGATTTCTCTCAAGTGAACATGACATAAATAAGACTGTGATTTTAAAATCGTCATAATAAATATCACCAGAAGTGAGTTGATGACAATAGTGTGAAAATGATACATCAGTACAACCCGGTATATTATGATTCATGTATGTATTATATTTTATTATATATTATATATACATGTATATTTATTTATGCATTTATTTATTTATGTATTTACTTTGGTATCGTTTAGATTGAGTCCTGAAGACCAAATCTAACATAAAAGATCATTTTGTCTTGCAGACAACTTTGATTGGAAGATTTGATCACCGGAAGATGATCATTCATATAAAGTATATATAAATGGACTTGGAGTTCATCAAAAGCACTTGTATGCTCATAAAAGTGAATTTGGAATTCACATAAATAAATACGGACTCAAAGTCCATATGAAATAGAATGATGTTCCAATGAATGACCTGAAGTCCACCGATAAGAAAATTCAGTAAGAACATGGTGACACTTCTTTAATCCTCGTAAAAGGATTGTATTTATCTTTGCGATAATATGCTCATGTAGTAGCAATATTGAAAGAAGTGGTTTATATTCAACAAAATGATTATCACAGAATGATCATGAAACACGATCTATTTGGTTTAGACCATTCCCCGAAGTGAATGTCACTAGATTAAGTGATATAAAAGGGATCAAAGAGTACTTTGATCATAGTATTAGTAGTATAAATTACTTATGCCTTTTATCTGTAATAGGATATAATTAATAGCATATGAGTAGTGATTTTACCTTTGTTATTTAATTTAGTTCATAAACGTGTCTGCATTCATAGACAAAACCATGGTCAATATATCCCTGATGGATATCACAAACGTTTGTCTCCTTGGAGGGGAAGATTTATCCACTAGAAGTGGAACAAAATAATATTAAATTCCAGAAGAATTATGAAAATCTATTTTCACGATGTGGCATAGAAGGCCACTGGTCACGTACTTGTCGTACGGCGAAATATCCGGATGAGAATAATGAAGCTTCAAAATCATAATAAAGGCAATGTCATGACTGTACGTTACGGTCATCCTAAAGATGATCTACATATGATAAATTTTGTTTACCATTTTTCAAAGTCTCAAACGCAGTAAGTTGTGCGGATATCTCATGATGTGGATATTAAATTGAGACATCGGAAGAATTAAAAAGATATAAATCTCTAGAAGAGATAATATAATTCTTCCCGATTGAGTCGATATCTCATAATGTTTGTTGATACTCATATAAATGGATACACATTGACATGTAGAATCTCATATATGGATATCACATCGAAATGCTAAATCCCACAAAGGGTTATTGTAAACTTACGTAGATATGACTTATAATGAAATGTTTTCCCGAGATTAGGGGGAGGATAGTAAACTTGAAGTGAAGTTTATAAATCTCGTGGAAGAACATTATATTAATGCACATTTTATCACCGGATGCATTTAATTACTCTTGAAGAGTGAAAGCATTACCAATGCTTTGGTTGGATTAAATGTCGCAGAAAAGTTTGTCCTAGAAGGATAATATTTGTCCCAGAAGGAAAATTCTTAGTAGGACATGAGAAGGAAAAGTCCCAATAGGACATGAAATGATACGTATCGAATTAATGAATATATACACTATAAGCGTTAAAGACCAATTGGCTTAATAAATAAAATTCCTCAAAAGAGGTTATGGCTATATTATTTATGAGAACTCTAGAAGAGTTAGACAGTTAGAAAATGCTCGAGCAGAAAATAATATAGTCTATGAAGCTCCGGAAGAGCAATGAAATACTCCCGATGAGTAACGAAATCATAAACCTTTGAAGAGGTCAAGGCTAGAAAATGTGAACCAGTGTTGATAAATAATATGTGTGGAACAAATGCAGTTGTTATATATACATGAGGTTGGATAAAACGAACCTGAAGTTCATTCCCTCGTGTTATCTTACAACCCCCGAAGAAAATGTAATGATTCCTGAAGAATCAGAAATTGCATATTGTTATATTGTTAATTATGATCAACGCTTAGAGCGTGAGAAACATATTAGTTCCAACATATATCTCATAATATCGATTTAAAGAATTAATGTTATCATCATTTGAATAATGAGATAAGATAATGAATACAACACTTGGTTTATGAACGAGATTCATAAAAGAGGAAAACATGTTTAGAAATGTTGAAACCGCCTGAAGCGAATATAGTAAGGCAAGCATGTTTCGAAATGTCGTAATCTCCTGCAGCGAATATCGTGCCTGAAGCATACAAGACGCTAGAAGCGTGCCTGAAGCATACTAGACGCTAGAAGTGTGCCAGAAACACATAAGATGCTGTGCGTGCACGAAGCATATAAAATGCTAAGCGTGCACTCGAAGCTTATAAGACGCTGGAAGCATTAAATGCCTGAAGCATACAAAGTGTGTGAAATGCACAATATATGTTGCATAAAGTACCCCATAAGGGAATATATAGTTTTGATCTGAGAAAGTTTGGATATGTAATTAAGCTCCGGTAGAGTTACAAAGATGATAAAGTATGAGTATTTGACTTATACTATTAAGATCCAATACTTGCACATGCAAGATGTCATTTGGCCCTGAAGACCAATGATTGTACTCTTTTCTCTTTAATGAGTTTTTCCCACTGGGTTTCTTAGTTAAAGGTTTTTAACGAGGCAATCGAGTGCATTTGCAGCACATATGTCATGAATCTTTTTCCTTGGTTTGGATTTTTTCCCACTTAGGTTTTCCAAGCAAGGTTTTTGGTGCATGCCATATATGTTATACAACTCAGATCAAATAGAAAGCAAGTCGAGGACTTGTTTGTTACACGTATGATATCGAAATCCGACAAAAGGCAAAGCCTCGAATTGGTTGCCCTTCACCTGTGATGGTACATTGATTTCATGGTGCTGAACATAGCAAGATCTGGTCACGATATCTTCTAATCATGGCAAAATAAGTAGCTACTCATGAAGAAAATGATTTTCGAAAGAAAAGCCAAATTGATGTTCAAATGAATCGGATCAAGCAACAATCCAGAAGATTTATTCACTAAAGTATTAACAACCGCTATGTTCGAGAGTTTGATCCAGAAGATCGGGATGCACCAACTTGAAGACCTAAAGAGATGTTCAAATCGAAGTAGTATAACACAAATGAAGGTATCTTGATTTTTTTCCTTCATTATGATTTTTTCCCAGTTTTTTTTTTTTTTTTTAATGAAGGTTTTAACGAGGCAGATTCTTTGTGGATGGACATCCGAGGGAGTGTTATAAATATACCCCTAATATGTGGATGTCCATTAGATATAATATCTACTACTCCGTGTACTAAATACTTAGCCTAGGTTTTTCTTAATAATTAAGTCTCGACTCAAACACGACAAAATGGATAAGTATCGACGTAAATATATGGTGTAATCGACGGATGTATTAACACCAAATGCCCACGTGTAATATGTAAATGTGTTTTTATTAAACTGAGATTACATTAGATAATTATCCGGGATAATTATTAAACCGTCTATTCACGTGGTAGCATGTGGCTATGTACATAACATCACATGTTATGGTTATGGGTTTTGCTAACCCCTACGTCTTGTGTATATATGTGAGAGATGAGTTCTTGACACTTTGGAGATATATCTTTACCGAGAAATGATAACAACAGCTTTTACTTTCCTCTTCTTCACTTCTTTTGTGCAAATACTGTGATGCTTATTTTATAACATAAGGCATGTTGGCTATATACAACGGTGATGAAGACGTTCGTCTACAATCAAAGAGCATGTTCAATTTATAAATTAATGATCAGTAAAGTATGTTATCATAATAATTATTGATGGGTTCTATTGGCACACCCTTTTTTACTATTGACAACCATTTTCTGATTATTTTTTTGATGAAAAAAGCGTCGGTCTTCTGGTGTTCTTTGTTGAACACCAACGCGTCGATGACATTTGGCGTTGGTGTTCAACGAAGAATACCGATGCTTAGACCGACGTTTCCTTTATAAAAAATCACATGGTGCCAAAATAATTTTTTTTTGCGGGAGTAATAAGTGTCGATAGTAAAAGGGATGTCTTGATAGGCGCAATTATTTTTTTTTATTTTTTTTTGGTTTGCCAACCTTTCAAGTTTACGTTGCGCGGATGACAAGGAGAAACGACGCCGATGTCTTGTAAATGCTGGACGTACGAAATGAAAAACAATTGGCTTCAATCATTTGGACGGACGTTGTTGAAGACATTAGTACTGTCATACATAAATATAATTTTCCATGGTTATGAGCTTAAAAACACGATTGGACGGACGTTGCTGAAAACATTAGTAGTGCTATACATAAATTTAATTTTCCATGGTTACGGGCTTAAAAACACGCATTTCTTTCAGTGGTTGGCAATCCTGATTTTACTTTCTTAAGGCTCGATGGGAGGGCGGGGTTCGATTCCCCATCTCCCATTCCTCCTTTCGCTTTCGTTTGAAAAAAAAAAAAAAAAAAAAAAAAAAAAAAAACACGCATTTCTTTCAGTATAGTGATGGATCACGGATGGTGGCTTGCACCGATTTTGCATCCATTAACAAAAGATTGCCGGCTCTTTCTTAGCCTAAGACTAGATAGATAACTCTTCATTCATCATATACAAATTTTTTCCGACAATTGAAGAAGCAAATTTCTTAGCTGGAAATTTAGGTGGAGGAAATGAGCAAGTTTGTTAGCAGAATTGTGCAGTTAGTGTTGTTAAACGAACATAGTCATTCGTGAACAAACTCGTGTTTGACTCGTTAGTGTTCGTGATCGTTTGTTCGTTTAGCTTAACGAGCCGAGCTCGAACATGATTGTAGGGTCATTTGCTTAGCAAACAAACACGAGTTTGGTTCGCGAACGTGTTTATAGATCAATTTACAGGAAATAGGAATCATTACACAAAAAAGAATAAGTCAGTCATTCATCTAATTGAGATTATGGATTGATTTCATAAAATATGTAGGTATTTTATAATAATTTTTGTTGTGTGATGTATGTAATATTAATCTATAACTTGTTATTTTTGCATATACACTTCATGTTTTATACCTTAACAAGCCGAATTCGAGCCAAATTCAAGTTGGAAGACAACAATATGTTTCATGAGCCGAGCTTGAACACGAGTTTAAACATTTCATCTTTTAAACGAGTTGATTTCAAACAATTTTTTGTTCATTTAACAAACGACGAAGCTCGTGAGCTAAACGAGCTAGAGCTCGAACCATCAATACTCGACTCGATCCGTTAACAGCACTATGTGCAGTGTAGAAAGTTGTTAGCCGAGTCTCTAGTAGTAGGAGTATTTAAGTTAGTAAGGTGCTGCCTGCAATTGCTTGTTTCTTTAACGAGTTATTAATTATTCCATTTTTCTTTCGAGTTGTTCTTCTTCCAAAACTCCCTAATTCTCTTGCTATTTTTTGCAAATTATATTGGGAAAGTCACAAGTTTTACATATTGAAGCTTTAGTTTCTTCAAGGTATTTATTATTCAAACCACTCTTCTTAATGTGCAGTTTTTATATTTTTTTTATAGAAATTATACTTCATTATATTCATTGATGTAAAGGGAGAATAAATAATCAAATGTGAGGGATACTTCATTACAACATGTGGAAACAAATCATTCATCCTCACCATTCGAGGTCATTCACGTCCGCCATGACACACCATCCTCGGCTCAAAACCTGTTTGAAGATAAACGTGTATAAAGCGACAACATCGCTTTTTGAGATTCCTTTTAGTGAACTTGTGATGAGCCTCCAGCAATTGGCGTAATAAGGAATACCACGTTCGGACACCTCACGACCCCGAAGATGATTTTATATCTCGTAATCTATTAAGTCGAAACGGTAGAAACTTGTATTAAACTGACGTGATGTTGTCTTTCGTGATATGTAAACTATTTTAGCTTTGTTTGTACAGTTTGTACACCTTTTTTTTTATGATAAAATATCCGGTTTCGACAAAAAAAAAAAAAATGTATAACCTATTTAATTTATTTATTATTACAACTAGAACATCAATGAAAAATCTTGTTTTATTTATTATTCAGCTCATAATCATATCCTCCAACACCCATCTAATAATCTTTTTTTTTATTAACACGCACACACACTACATTTTACATATGGTGTAAGAAACTAAGAATTATGCATATCAATAATTCACTATTGCTACTACCAACCGCTCTAGATAGGATCATGAAACATACTGATACGTGCTCAAGACATGGCCTAGTGGTAAAGACTTTGGTGCATTAAAATGCAGTTGGACCTGGAGCTGGTGTGTGGATGTTCGAATCCCGTAAAGAGATGACTTCTTTCAGTCTGTTTGGTATAATAGCAAGTGAATAACTCTGAACCACTAGGTTAATTAATTAACCTCTCCATTCATCCCACATGACAGGGGTAGTGGGACCCTCAAGGTTAGGATTTAACCTTTATGAAACAGACCGATAGGTGTTATATGGTATGCTATTACATTGATAGCTCCTCCTTTTATATATTGTAGGAAATAAAAGTCAATAATTAAAAATACTTGCTCTCTAAGAAATATAATACATTTTTCCTAAGAAATAAAATCTCTAATTTTCGTAACTAAGTAAAGTAAATAAATCAAAATTTCATCAATTATTCCTCATTAATTACTATCCTAAATAATTAAATAATAATTCTAATAAATAATTCCTCGTAATTTATTTATTTTTACTCTTTTTCTTCTTACGCCATTTTTCGGGATATTCGTTCATCATCATTCCCTCCCTCTTCAAACCAACTCGTCCCCGAGTTGTCAATACGACAAAGAGAGTGTACGCCAACTGCATGTCCATAAAGTAAACCGGTAAACCGTTTGGACTTCCCTTCAAACTCAACTTCGAAATAGATGTCATCATTCAAGCCATATCTCCAATAGCAATGTACTTTAAGGAACCATCAAAACATGAATCTTGAAAAACCAAACCATGTTCTTTAAGCTCTATATTCGGTATTATAATCAATGCTGCCAAGTTTGAAGCTTTTGCAACATCAATCTCTTGATGACAATCCTCTGAATTGGTGAAGAATTCGTCTTGGGTGATCACCTTCATGCAACTTGTTGTCAATTTTGTCTTGTTTCCATGCAAGTTTGTTGGAACTTTATGGTGTTTTAGCTCCGAAATGAGTTTAAATGTAAGTGACGAACAGTCAACTTCAGGCCCGGTTTTGAATGAGTTACGGAATGAATTTCCGGGAGCTAAAAATGGTTTTGGAAACTACTAAGATAGTAGTTGATGTTAGGCTTTTGAATCACTCGATTCCGATATCATGTGAATGATAAATTAATGCCTAAAGGTAGAGTGATTTATGTGAGCTGAAGCAGACATTAGTTCAGATCGAACTTGTTGAAACAATGCATCTGTTCGAATTATGTTCATGAACATAATGGCATCTGTTCAAAATTCAGTTTTTTCAACAGAAATAACTCCATAACCGAATTCTGAAGGGTTACATCCTTTATCAAAGGCTACTTCTGTTACCTATAAATTCCCTCCATTTCTGAATGAAAATAACACAGATTGTCTGCACTTTTGAATACCAAAATTCTGCCAAAATAAAAACATTTTTCTTCATATACATTGGCATACAGTCAGAGATATTCAATGCCGGATCAGTTCGCCGCTTGTTCACATCTAAGTGCAAGACTAGAACAAGGTAAACTGTTGTATCTTGGGAGACATCTTGCCATATCCGTGTGCACATAGTCGGGGCAATAATGTCTTAAGGAAAGCATTTCTACATGCCTCAGTCTGAATAAGTTCTCGCATTTACTTTCGCTTCCTGCATTTTTCTTTCAACATGTTGCAGTAGTATGAACATATGAATAAATTCTTCTTTGTTATTTGTTCAACTTGTTGGCATTCTGTTTCTACAATTCTCTGTTATTCGATGTTCAGAAAAAATTAGCAAACATGTACTACACTACTAATTTTCACCAACAAAATTATGGTCTTGAAAACCTGAAGGTGCTTCTAAAGAATCGACAATTTTCTTTTCAACATGCTCATGAGATTCCTCAAAGCTTTCTTCATGAGCAATTAATAGTGTCTTCACATTCTTCTTCTATTGGATCATGAAATTCTTCTTTCTGGTGGTTTGTCTGAATTGACGGAAGCTTGATGGATTCAACAGGAGCCGATATTATAGGGTGCACCGGCTTCGGATGGATAGAGGCTACTGTGGTTGTGGGAAGAGGCTTCTCTTGCATTATGACATTTGATGGACTCACAGCGATGGATTTCACATGTTGCCTTGCTTGAGGCAACAACAACATAACGACAACATGCGGATCATATGTTATGGCAGTTTGGACAGCATTAGAGATTTTGTGATGCCACTGTGGACATCTTAAAGCTTTCGGATTATTGCTTGAATTCCTTCCACAGAATCAGCTATTCTATCAACCTGTTTGTTGAGGACAGGAGCACCCCTGGGGGAGGGCCAACGGGGTCATGACCCCGTGCCCTCCAAAATCTATGAATTTAAGGGCTCTGCGAAATTTTAACTCAATAGTATGTGTGTGTATATATATATATATATATATATATATATATATATATTGCATTTTTGAAAATAAATAAGGTATTGCAGCATGGTATAACTTGATTAGTGATCAGATTTCGATTCTTGTTAGAGGCAAAAACAATATACTTTTCGAGACGGACGCCCCTGGTTGAGGACGTCGAGATGGCGATTGAATAATGACGCTGCTATTCGAAACAACTCCATTTATGTTGGCGGCATTATTCGGGACACCCACAGTGAAGTTCTACACTCTTTTACCTTCTTCCTGAACACTATTTTAGACGCCATTTTTGGAGAAGCGTTTGCTTTCTATCATGGCATTGCGTTTGCTTTGGGCTATGAGTACCGCAACGTCGTTAACGAAGGAGATTGCCTGAATATCGTGCAGAAGCTCAACAATAAAATATCATTTCTGCTTGCAAATCCCTTATTCTTTGTTTGATAACATTTAGTTCTTTTTTGTTAACCGCAATGGAAACTTTCCCGTGCATTTGCTAGGGACCCTGTCCCCGCCCCTAATAGAATGGGGAACTCCCCCTCCTGCTGTTCTAGACGCTTGTGCTGTCGACATATTGGAATAATAAATTTCTTTTTCCCCTAAAAGAAAACATCAACTCAATGATATTTCTCTTGTGAAAAAATACTCACAGTGTCATACAACAATTTCACAAGTCATATTAAAAAATTATTATGTCAAAGTATTTTTGTGATGACAAAATATAAGGGCGTGCTTGGTAAATAAATTAAACTTATTATAAATAAATTAAGTGATGGTTAGAATAAGTGGTGTTTGTTAATATTTTTAGCATGTCTTAATTAATTAAGTATCACTGAATTCAGCGCTTCATCACATGCTTATCGCTGAAAATAGAAGGGCCGGCCCGTTTGCAACCTCGTTTGCACGTTGGTTATGTCAAGCAAGCCTTCTATTTTTTATTTTTTTCTTTCTATGTGCTTTTTTATTGCCTTTTTTTTTTTTTCTTTTTTTTTTTTTCCTTTTTGTGCTACAAATATTGAAGTAATTAATTTGATTAAATTATGGGGGATTGAGGGAAAAGGACAAAAACCATTACAAAATGAATAAATAAGACATATTTATTTTTTTAGTTGCAAAAAGGATAAAAAGATTTTAGACGGACAAAAATACCCTTTTATTAAAAGTAACGCGCGCGCTGATATGCATATCCTTCAATCCTGTGCTTCACGTTTGGGATTTTTTTTTTTTTATTTTTTTTTAAAACACTCGTAACTTTTGATTTGATTCCGATTATCGTAATTTTTTCACCAAAATTCATGTTTTTTTGCTCTTCAATTTGAGCTCAAACAAATACCCTTCCGACGTATATTTTGAAAGCGAAAAAATATTTGTATTAACCAGAGCGCTTTTCTTATAAATGACCAGTAACTTTTGATTTATAACACCGATCATCAAAATTGTTTCACCAAAGTTCATATTTTTTTATCTTCATTTTGAGACCGCGTTTGGTACCCTTTCGATTAGTATTTGAAAGCGAATTTTATCGAAGCGTTTACACTAACACATGTTCTTTGTATTCTTGTGTTAACATACGATATGGCACACCAACAAAGTAACACTAGTCTATTAAAAGGCAATGATATGAAGTAAAGTAAAAAACACACATGTTTTGCAGATGTATTCTTTTGTTATACCTTGCATTAGGAAATATGTTCATTTTCCAGTATTTAATATAGTATGAAACGGATGGAAAGTTGCAAATGTAATTACATATTTGCTTATTTGAGACTTTCTAGTCCTGCTGTTCTGTCCAGAATTTTATTTTGCTTTCTTGACCATCAGTTTCCCTCTATGTATGTACTGGAATTGAGACAAACAAAATACAGAAGCTCAAGATTCAAATATTAGATTGCAGAAACCAACTAATTAATGAAAGAAACATTCTGGATTTATGCTGAATAATAATAATAATAATAAGTCAGCATCTAAATACATTCTCTTAAAATTGTTAGAAATGACTACGCCATTTGAATCATCAGCCAAAGAAATTAATGCACAACTATGACACCAAAATTTAATGGCAGAAATGAATACCCGAGATTCGAACAAAGTAACACACTAGTCTATTTTTGTTCTCAACAAAGTAACACACCAACAAAGTAACACATTAGCCTATTTTTGTTCTCAACAAAGTGACACACCAGTCTATTTTTGTTCTCAACAAAGTAACACACCGACAAAGTAACACACCAACAAAGTAACACACCAGTCTATTTTTGTTCTCAACAAAGTCTATTTTTGTTCTCAACAAAGTAACACAACAACAAAGTAACAAACCGACAAAGTAACACACCAACAAAGTAACAGTCTATTTTTGTTCTCAACAGAGTAACACACCAACAAAGTCTATTTTTGTTCTCAACAAAGTAACACACTAGTCTATTTTTGTTCTCAACAAAGTAACACACCAACAAAGTAACACAATAACACAGTAACACAGTAACACACCAACAAAGTAACACACTAGTCTATTTTTGTTCTCAATAAAGTAACACACCAACAAAGTAACACACTAGTCTATTTTTGTCCTCAACAAAGTAACACACAAACAAAATAACACACCAACAAAGTAACACACTAGTCTATTTTTGTTCTCAACAAAGTAACACACTAGTCTAAAGTAACACACCAACAAAGTAACACACCAACAAAGTAACACACCAACAAAGTAACACACTAGTCTATTTTTGTTCTCACACACCAACAAAGTAACACACTCGTCTATTTTTGTTCTCAACAAAGTAACACACCAACAAAGTAACACACTAGTCTATTTTTGTTCTCAACAAAGTAACACAGTAACACAGTAACACACCAACAAAGTAACACACTAGTCTATTTTTGTTCTCAACAAAGTAACACACTAGTCTATTTTTGTTCTCAACAAAATAACACACCAACAAAGTAACATACTAGTCTATTTTTGTTTCTCAACAAAGTAACACACCAACAAAGTAACAGTAGTCTATTAGAAAGCTTAATGATATGAACCAAGTAAAAAACACAATAAATCTTTTTTAAAATATCATAGATGCATCCTTAAACCAAACCTTAAACTGTAGGATCACCAATATGATCAACCACAACAGACCTACCATTATTTTTGTTCTAAACAAAGTAACACACCAACAAAGTAACACACCAACAAAATAACATTAGTCTATTAGAAAGCTTAATGATATGAACCAAGTAAAAAACACAATCAATCTTCTTTAAAACATGCTGTGAAAAGACGAAATAGGAAAACTGATCGAATTTCTAAAAAAAAGTGAAGTATGCCCGCGTGCAAGTAGTCATTCGGCATTTCCTAGAATATTTTCTTCATACTTAGTTGAAATTTTTTGGCCTTGTTCTAAACGTACCATTATAAAATCTTTCGTTATCGAAACAGTGAGAACATTAAGAATGATCTTTGAGCAGACTATATTGTCAAGCCGAATTCCTTGAAGATACCCTTAAAGAACCACCAATGAAATTACCAGAATTAATAAAGTAGGGAAATCATTGCATGGTAAATTCCTAATGTGATATATACATATGCAGTGGGATTACCATTGCGTCGTTGATTGCATATGCAACACAGTAATGCTCCTGAAATTTGAAATGTTCACATTTGGTATAAGTGCATGAAGCTCACCATTATTAAGTAATGATGCAGAATGTAAATTTGCCCAAATAGAGCACCAACTCACAAAATCATCTAAGATTCAAAATCTACATATGGAAAGCAAACAGAACCATATTATTATGCCAGAGCTACATGAATGTTTTTGAGTGACCTAGTGGTGGTGGTGGTGGTGGTGGTGGTGGAGCAGCAGCGGCAACAACAGCAGGAATGGAGGAATTTGACGAACACGAAGATACGGATGAAGAAAAATCACAAGCACAAGCCGCAACACCTCCTATACTAACAAATCTGAGCAGACCGGAGTTGGGAGAAACGACAAAGCTTACCATTGAATCTTCCTCGCCAACTCAAAGAAGCGGCGCGGAGATGATCATCTCTGCTCGTACAATCTAAAAGCTCCATGGTAGAGGTGAGCAACGAGCTTGAGGACTTGCTATCTGGGACCAAAATTGGTTACCTAAATTGTTTTTAAGCAGATCTATGGAGAAAAAAAAGAAAGAAGGGCAAAATGGTACGAGGAAAAATGTTTTGTCCTTAAATCAGCAAAAAAAAAATACAAACTGGATTAAAATTTATATACTGACCTGGAAATTGGACTAAAAGCTAATATTCCCTTAAATTATTTATATTTATGTTCTCAATTTTTTTATATATGTGTGTATATATATATATATATATATATATATATATATATATATATATATATATATATATATATATACATTACACACATTTATACATTTTTTTATAAACAAAGTCTTTTATTAAATCCTCGGAAAAGGTTTGTACGTTAAAAGACTTTGTTTATAAAAAAAATGTATAAATGTGTGTAAGTATATATATATATATATATATATATATATAATTGTAAAAAATAAAATATTACGATTTTAGATTTAAAATGTTACCAAAAATCTAATTAATTTCTACACTTAAATCATTCAGTTACTTAATGTATTCAGATTTTAGATTTCAGACTTCAAACTTTAGATTTCAGACTTCAGATTTAACAAACGACCACTAAATAATGATTTTATTTTTCATAATGATATTCTTTTAAATCTCATAATATAAAAATCTTTTAAATTTATCAGACAATCGCTTAATAAACCTAATAAGTGACAATCTTTTCAATATTTTAAGGAAAATATACTGTTTTCTGAGCCTAGCTAATAAAATTGCTTGCTAAAGAAACTCAAAATATAACATTGTTTAGTGTAAAATAAAAACAATACGTTTAATATTGCATTGAAATATGAAAGGTCTATAAAAAATATAAAAAAAATATATATATGAAAGGTCTTATAATATGAAAAAAAAATCTAAAAAACCAAAAAGAACTCTATATTGCCGCCATGTCTAATCCAGGTTTCTGTCATGTTTAATTGCCACGCAATTTTCTGGGGTTTTATTGGCACGTTGTTATTACTACTGACACCCTATTATTTTCGGTACCATAAAAAATTACTTCAATACTACGAATTCTGTTAATGAACGCAACGTCAGTTTGATTTTCAATAGCAACAATACTACCATTAATGTTGCTGTTTAAAAACGAAAGTTAATGACACCAACGTTTATATTATACAAGTGTCATAACTTAAAAACGTTAGTCCACTAATGTTGATATCGAATGAGAACGTCAATGAGGTGTGGTGCCGGAGTAAAAACAAGAATATGTATGACACCGGAAGTAGAAAATAAATAATCAAGAAAAGGTGTCAATAGAGGGAAATTCTTACGTAGGGAGTCCCTATTAGAACGGACTGTCCGATGACTGCCACGTATAGAAGAAGACAAAATTGTTTTTGGGGTAAGGGTCCAAAATGACACATATTGGACTTAATTAGGCAAATAGGACACTAAAGAATCTTATTTGGAGTAAGTTACAGCGGCTGGCATGGTGGTATGTTTTATTTTGCGGATCTGAGGTCTTCTCAGATCTGGGGCTGGTGGCAGATTCCGGTGGAGGTCCGACGGCGATCCGGTGGCAGTCGCTTATTTTCGCGGTCTTCGTTGGCTGTTCTCCGTTCCACCCCTCCGCTGATTTCTTCGCTTCAGATTGGGACGGGCGGCATGATTGTTTCCCTTACTGGATGGTGCTACTGTGTGGCTTACATAACACCGTTAAGGCTCCGGGCTCTTAATTGGCGGTTATGGTAGTCGTTCTTTTGACGGAGGCGTTAGTCATCTCTTACGGGCTTCGTTCTCCGCCCGGAGGCGGCGGCCGATGGTGGTGTCTGTCTTGGTCCATGGCTTCAATTTGCTGCTTTTTTGATTTCTGGCGATGCTGCTAGCTCTTTGTTAATAGTGTTTTAGTTTGTTTGTTTGTAAATATTGTTTGTTGTTTTGTTGTCAATTGATGGATGGACCCGGGGAATCCGTGTCTGTTGGCCAGCTTATCGGAATTTTTCCGGAGATTTTTTCTCTTTTGGCTCAGCACTCCCTGGCTTTCTATCTATTTGTTGACGTTGTTGTTGTTGTTTTTTGTTGTTGTTCCGGCTGAGTGCCGGGACTTCAGTACCGGGTTGGTCCGGTTGTTGTAAGTGCCGGGTAGTGCCGGTCTCTTTAGTCCCGGGTTTTCTCCGGGTTAGTAATAAAAGCTTTCGTCTTTTGGGTAAAAAAAAAATGCTAACATGTTGTGTTTTTTCTTTTCTTTTATTTTATTTTTTCCCCTTCCTTTTCCAAGACGCTGAGACGCCTTTTTTTTTCCCGTAACCACTGCATTGACCACCTCGATGCAGAGACATCGGAATAAATCGACACCGCGATCCATAGACATCGCGATATTATGAAATTTGACGATACAGAGACATCGCGATGCAAAGACACCGCATTGACCACCGCGATGCATTCACCACCGTGATGCAGTGACCACCCCGATGCAGTGACCACCCCTGATGCATTGACCACTGTAATGAAGTGACACCACGATGCAGAGACACCGCGATACATTGACCACCGCGATGAAATGACACCGCATTGCAAAGATACCGCGATGAAGTGACACCGAGATGAAGAGACGCGACGATGAAATGACATCGCGATGCAGAGACGCCGTGATGCAGAGACACCTCGATGAAGTGACACCGTGATGCACTGACAACCGCGATGCAGTGACCACCCCCGATGCAAAGACACCGCGATGTAGTGACCACCTCCGATGCTGAGACACCGTGATGCAGTGACCACCCTGATGCAGAGACACCACGATGTAGAGACACCGCAATGTAGAGACACATCGATGAAGTGACACCGCGATGCATTTACCACCCCATGTCTATTGACTACCCCGATTCATTGTCCACCGCGATGTAGTGACCACCCCCGATGCAGATACACCGCGATGCAGAGACACCTCGATGAAGTGACACCGCGACGCAGTGACACCTCTGATGTAGAGACGCCGCAATGCAGAGAGGCCTCAATGAAGTGACCACCACGATGCAATGGCCACCCCCGATGCAAATACACCTCGATCACGATGACCACCCCGATCACGAGAGACACGCGATCGCAGTGACCACCCCGATCGCGAGAGACACCACGATGCATTGACCATCCCCGATACAGAGACGCCGCGATGCAGAAACACCTCAAATGCAGTGACCATCGCGACACATTGACCACCATCAATCTATTGACCACCGCGATGCAGTGGCCACCCCCGATGTAGAGACACCGCGATGAAGTGACACCATGTTGCATTAACAACCGCGATGCAGTGACCACCGCGACGCCCGATGCAATGACCACCGCGATGCAGAGACACCGCGATGAAGTGACCACGATGCAGAGACACGGTGATGAAGCGACACCGCGATGCAGAGGCACCACAATAAAGTGACACCGCGATGCACTGACAATCGTGATGCATAGACTTCGCGTTGCAGAGACACCGCAATGAATAGACATCGCGATCGCGAGACGCCACGATGCGAGAGCCGCCGATGAAGTGACACCGCGATGTATTGACCACCCTGGATCACGAGACACCGCGATCACGGTGACCACCCCGATCAGAGACACCGTGATCAGCTGACCACCCCGATCGAGACTCCACGATCACGGTGACCACCCCGATATAAACGCCGCGATCACGAGACACCTTCAATGCACTAACAACCGCGATGCAGTGACACCGCAATGCATTGACCACTATTAACGAGTCGAGCTCGATCTTGTTATAATTTATTAAAAATTAAATGAATTCTATAAAAATAATCGACCTTACGAGCCGAGTCGAGCTATATCAAGTACTTAGCGAGTCGAGTTCGATCTTGCCTTTTTATGGCTTCATCGAGCCCAAACTTTTTCAACATTTTATGCAGTGACATGGGCAATCATATATGCGTGACATCAACAATTTATGCAGTGACATCGGCAATCAAATATGCAGTGACATCAACATTTTATGCAGTGATATCGGTAATCATATATGTATGACATCAACAATTTATGCAGTGACATCAATTCTCAAATGATCGTAAATTTTGGATGTTAAAATACATGAGCATAATTATTCAAATCTTTCAAAATTCATTTTATCTTCCAAGTTCTCAATCTAAACAATCAATTGAATTCAAAAGAAACTATTAATTAAACAAAGTACCACATAAAAATATTCACAACAAAGTACCACAACAAACTTTTTCACCATTGATTTTATTATAAAATATCGTTTTATTATAATTCAAAAAGTATTATTCGAGTCGAGTATTAGACAAGTCGAGCTCGATCTTGTTATATTTTATTGAAAATTAAATGAATTCTAAGAAAATAATCAGGCTTACGAGCCGAGTCGAAATATATCGAGTACTTAGCGAGTTGAGTTTGATCTTGCCTTTTTATAGCTCGATCAAGCCCAAACTTTTTTAGTTGTCCTCGAGCTTTAGGGAGTATCGACTCGACTCGGCTCGATTACGCCGATAATGTGAATGACACTACATATATTTTATAAATTTATCAACTTGTAAATGCAGTGACATCAATTCTCTAATTGTAAACGCAGTGACATAAATTCTCTAACTGTAAACGCAATGACATCAATGTCGTTGCATCAATTTTATTTCAAATCATACACAAACCCACCATCAAATTAATGTCACTGCACCAATTTTCTTTCAAATCAAACTCAAATTTATAAACGTTTCAGCAGCCTTATTATTATGATATTTTATCTATGCTATCCTGAGTCCATTAGAAGCAAGAAAAATAAAGTGCACAGTTGTATATGAAATAAAGTGATCTTGTCGAATTGAAAGAGTGACCACAGTGATGCAGTGACACAACACATACGCCAGGTGACTCATTAATTTTTGTTAAATGTGAATTTGTATTATAACCAAGCTACGTAATAGTACAAGATTATTACATCCCAACTCAAATAAAAAAATGGACAAGGGGTCATATGAGAGTTAACTCACAGAGCTTATCCCAGAACTACAACACACTAACAGTTGAGAACAAAATATCATCATCAGTAGAGTGCAAAAAAAAAACACTCTGCTGATACCAAAAATTGCATTCTCAGCTACAAAAGAACTACACAATGGTACATAAAAAGCTTGCATACACATCTGTAAGCTTGCATACAATAAAGAGAGAATATTAGGTAATCCCCCAACATCAAAGTATAGAATAGCGGCTACAAAAAAGCTTGACAAAATTGATGGCCTCATTAAGTAAACAAACATGAGGTGCAATAAAAAAATAAACTTCAAAACAGTCAACCACTTCTTGAGGACGTTTACAGTATAGATTAAAATGATTCTTATGATTTATGAATCATATTTACTCATATTCACCTTTTTATTGTCCTCAAGGTATGTCTTTCCGCGAATCAAAAATGTAGAAGGATCAGCTGCTGTCCTGTTGGAAGGCTGACTGCATGATGGATCTTTTGGAAGAGTGAAACCGTACTAGCAAGAAAGATGGTCCTCTCGTGACGTCCCTTGTAAATCCACATAACCCCTCTTCTGAACTGCAGCACAGAATCATCGAGAGAAAAAATATGTAAAAGAAGAAGCAAATACTTAAATAAAAGAAATGCTGAGATGAAAATTAAATAAAGTATCATTTCATGAAACTGACCTGCTAGATCATGTAATTTTCTGACAAAAACAGGCAGCACTTGATAATTTTGGACTGCAGAGTATATGCCCTACTAGGATAAATTAACCACCAGCTTGTAAAAGCCATCTGGACAAGAAAATCCAAAGCAGGCCTGATAACAAATGAAGAGGCAGCAGCAATCCGTAACAGATATTGAACAACCACAGTCAAGAGCCCTAAAATCTTGAAGGTTGTATAGAGATCAGGGAGCTTATCATTCATGACATGTTGCAGCACAAAGGAGGGCAACCTGACATGACAAACCAACCTCTTGGCTGCAAAACATTATCATCAAAAACACATTCATGCTAGCAATCTGAACAACCACAGCAGGAGGCTTGACATGAACAGAAAGTCAGCAGGAACATAACAAAAAACAATCATATATCCACCCATATGATTAACAGCAGAGCCATATCCTAAATAAAAGGCCTGAACAACAGCATCAGGAGAAACATTAGCAACTGAAACAAAGAGAAACCATCAGGAAAACAATGCAACCTTTGTATACAAAACATCATCCTCAAAAACCACTTTACTAAGATCCACAGAAAACAAAGCCAAAACAAAGTCTTCAATGAGGAACATAACAGCAGAAGTAGGTTCACTGATTTTCTTAAGTAAGATACCCAAGAGCCAGCATAATTATCATCAATAGCAAGCAATAGTAACAGCAGGGACACTATACTCAACACCAAGTGCAGCATGGGTAAAAGCATTATCAGAATTGACTTCTGCATATTCAGAATTCAAAGCAGCAAGTAATACAGACTGTGAAGGAGTGACAGTCACAAAAACAGTAGCATTAGAAGTAGCAGAATTCAAAGAAGAAGCAAACTCAGATCACTAAGCTGCAACAGAAGCAATTGCAGCCCCAAAATAAATTTCTTTTACCAGCTACTAGCAGCTAGCATTACTAGCAGCTAGCATTATTTCTGTAATAAAAATCTTATGCAATAACTAACACAAAATGCAAAAGTCCATCAATCTCACGGGTTTTCTCCGGAAAAAATTACGGGTAATCGGGGAAAAAGCAGCTTCATCAAGCTCAAAAAAACAAAGGAAAGCAGTGGCACATAAAGAATGCCTCTCTAATCAGCTCGGGATTGGCCAGCACACGAAGAAAGAATGATGCCAACAATCAATCCATAGAAAGCCAATGCCTCAGCAAAAATGAAGATCACAATCATACCAACGAATAGCTTTGGCTGCTGCGCGTTAGCTCTGACACCAGCATCACCAACAATGCCAATAGCCATTCCAGCAGAAAGTCCGGCAAGACCACGAGCCAATCCCGAAGAAAGATGGGCTTACCCGTCAAAAAGATAATAGGATTTGGTCTTAGGATTGATTCCTGTACTAATTGTAACAGCAAAAAAGATTAATGTCAACATTCTCATACAGAAAATTACACTTAAGCTTATTCAAAGCAAGCTTGAATGTTACTTTCTGATTTCCAGTAAATGCCATATTGATGCCAACACCATACATTTTCACTAACAAGGCTTACATGACAACTAAATTAAACTTCTCGAATTCAGTGACATTATTGCAAAACTCAGAATCAGATCCTCAAACGACATTCATATATATCAACATCAACATCATGTCATAAACAATTAAACATCCCCAAAACTGATCAAGTTAGTACATTGATGTGATTTCTCAAGTATCATGGGCATCTTCGACTAATAGATGCTGCATTCTAACCTATTAGCAGCAAGAGAACGCCAAAATAAGCTGCAAAATAAAAAGAAAACTCAAATCCAAACCTCTTCCCCTTCTCAGATCGAGACAACACCAAATTCCTCTGGGATGATGCTGATGTATCTGATTTCATCCGACCCGTCGCCCAATTCAACGTCGTCTTCATCTACTGCACCTCCGCCGACGACATTAAGAGAGGAACGTTACTGCAGATCCAAAGTGATACAATTTCTGTAGCCAAAGCCGTGACATCCAACATTATACCTCAAAAGCAAAAGAAAATGGTCAGTAGCGGAGCCTTCGAGTAACGGCTCAGTTTCTAAAGCTAGGACAGCAAATTCCTTATAGCTACTGAAATCTTTGCTCCGGAGAAGCTTCTCGGCGATTCCGAGTAATCTCTCGGCCTCGGCTGGGCTGGTTGGTAGTGTGGTGCTCCAATTTTGGCTGAGTTTCAGAGGTGGCGCTGGGTGGAGGAGACGGTGGCTTTTGTCCGAAATATTAGAACCATCCCAAATCACCGTGAAAGGTATTTTCCAGGTTCTCTAACAAAGGGCAAAATTGGAAAAGCAAATGAAATGTGTCTTTATAAACAAATAAGATTTAGGTGTGTTCTAAATGCTATTAAATGTTCAAACTAGTCCTTTTAAACAAATATCCAATTGTTTTATATGTTTGTACACGTGTCAGAAATCCAACGATTAAGTGTTATAGGGAGTCCCTATAGCAGAATTACCCGAACTAATTTTTTTTGTCACCTCATTAAAATTTGTGTTAATCCAAATATTTTCATCCACACGACAAGCAAAGCAAAGCAAAGCACTGTTGTAATAATAATCGTATACATCTTCCATGGGCTTGCATTAGACCGTTTCTTCCCCAAATTTCTGGGTTTCTTCAAAAATTTCTATGGAGTATCCAATTTACACACTTCCAGTATTCTATTTGTTAATAATCTGTTCTTGGGATGTAGTTCAATCTGATAATCAAGGGCATATATCTGTAGAGCTATTCAATAAAGGTCTTGATTTTGTAAAAGATCTGTTGATTGAAACTGCGGAGAATTCACTTGTGCCCTTTTCGGTGCCAGATATCGAGAAAACTGTGAAAATCCCAGTCATTGGTAGAGTTGATTTACAAGCTTCAAATATTACTCTGTTCAAGTTTCATGTCACTTCTTCAACTGTGAGAACTGGTGATAATGGGATATTAATTGATGTTTCTGGCGCTACTGCGAATTTGACTGCTAATTGGAAGTATTTTTACAGCACTTGGTTGCTTCCGATTGATATTGCGGATCATGGGCATGCATTGGTACAGGTATAATCCCTTAAAAAGGCAGCCTTTTATTTTGCTAAGTTATATTTGCAGATTATGAATTACTGGAACTATTTGAGTATTACAAGCTATATTGAACGTAATAAGAAGCCTTTAATATTTTGGGTTTTCTGTTTGAATTTAGCTTGCAAGGGCTGGTGAGATGAGGTGTTAGCAACTTCACAAAGACTAAGTCTTGCTGGAAATATCAGTTACATATTTGTTTGTAATGCTGGAGACGTATGCCATCCCAGTTTATTTATCATGAACAGCTTGTATATATAGGAAAAGGGAACTTGTGTTTGAATTCTTTAGTGCTGATTGGCAAATTATGCTGCCCAAAAAAGCAATGTGCTTGTACTTTTGCAATGCCTTAAATTTCTGTACACTTAGCTTAGGTGATATTGACAAGTTAAAAGGCTAATTTTAGTTTCTGTGTGGGGGTGGAGAGAGGGAAGCTATCTTGCAATCCTCACCATGGTTTCTCCCCTAGGTGCTCTTAAAACTAATCAGGTTCTTTAGAGTTGAGAAACCAGTATTTCATGGCAGTTTTGTAATACGGAAGTTTTGCTTTGCCCTGAAACGTATTTATACTTCACAATATTGTACAATTGTTTGGTTATTAATCATTGATTGCTATTTAGAGACAGGTTGCGGATTGTGCATACAGTTGTGTAATCTTCTTCTATTATTTACTTTGCTGTGAAAATGCCAATAAAAGATTGTTGTTTCTGCAAAGGTTGACGGAATGGAATTTGGGCTCAGTCTTGGTTTAAAGAATGAAGAAGGATCTCTAAAGCTCTCTGTCCTGGAATGTGGATGCTATGTCAAAGATCTTTCCATTGTTTTGAGTGGTGGAGCTTCCTGGTTATATCAAGGGTAATGTTTTGTGTAGCTCTTTTTTCTTTGAATCTATCTACTTGTGTATATATAGGTATGCACGTTTGTATGTACGTAACCCTACAATTACCTGATTGGTCAATTTATTAGAGGCGTTACCAGTCACATGTTTTTTATCAAATTGTGTGGTAAGTCAAGTCTCCAGTGCTGGTTTCTGGTTGAAACTTTTTGTAGAAATCCTTTTTGCTTTGCATCTCTTATATTGTCCTAGCAACAACAATGGACAACCCGGTGCATGGAAATATCCCGTGTATGTGAGGTCGAAAGAATGTCCGTGTGATTTAGTCCTTTTATCTGCTCCTTTGTACTGCAATTGGCTCTACACCAAAGTAATAATCTTGGTGTCTTTTTCCACTTTCCAGAGAAATGGATCACTTGAACCCTTCTTGAACGTAATTTTTTTTTTCTTCCCCTTATTTGTAATCTACGTTTTAGTTTCACCACTATCTAGGTGGAAATTATAGTTAGTCTTTTCTTATATCGTACACTTTACAGCTTTGTAGATGCCTTTGATGGTACGATAATTTCCCGAATTGAAAGTACCATCACCCAGAAGGTGAAAGAGGGGATTGAAGGTCTCAATTCTCAGTTGGGATCAATTCCAAAAGAAGCTGCAGTAAGCAATGTTGCTACTGTTAATGTTACATTTATTGGAGACCCGGTAGTTTCCAACTCCTCTCTCAACATTGCAATTGATGGTTTATTCCATGCCAAGAATAGTAGTACAATGGTTTCTGAACCCTACCTCGAAAATTCGGAAGATGAACTTTCCTGCAACAGTCCAGCTAGAATGCTTTCAATCTCTGTTCATGGAAGTGTTATGGAGTCAGCATCACTAGTTTATTTT
This sequence comes from Gentiana macrophylla, assembly GCA_026214975.1. NCBI lineage: Eukaryota > Viridiplantae > Streptophyta > Magnoliopsida > Gentianales > Gentianaceae > Gentiana > Gentiana macrophylla. The sequence continues at coordinate 131,825,994 of CM047807.1, read as the reverse complement.
GTTGTAAGTTTTTGTAGTTTTCTTCATAGTCGGCTTTACGCTTTTTACTCCCTCTGTTTAGACAGGTTGGTGTATAGTCCATCTGATAATATGATTATGTGGTCAGGCAAACAAAATGCATTGGATAGTAGACAAGGTACCTGATCAATCCCTATTGAACACTGCAGGGTGGAAATATGTTGTTCCTCAATTATACAAGCGATATCCCAATGATGAAATGAGCCTCAATATTTCAGCATCTTCTCCGCCAATCTTGAAAATCACGAAACAAGGGATTGATGCAACCATCCCTTTGCTTATGATAATCAATGTTTTGGACGCCGGTGAAACCCTGCCCGTTGCCTGTATTTCTGTGGTAAATGAATCTTATTAGCCTCAACTTTAAGTTTTCACTGAATTATGCAACTTAGTTCGTGATTTCACAAATCCTTCTCGTTATTTGATTTGTTGTGTAGATAATCGGTGGTTCTGCTTCTCCGGAGGTTAGGGATAATGCAGTAGGTGGCAGTATTAAGTTAAAGACATTTACCTTGTCTCTGGAATGGAGCAAAATCGGTAACATGCACATGCATTTAGTCCAGGTATGTGTGTAAATAAAGTACAGCATTTATACCATAAAATCCGTCTTGAATTCCACATGATATAAAAATCGAAATCAAAGAGTGATTTTGCTGCTTGTAAAAAGATGGATACTGATAGTTTTATCTGTGTTGTCATTGTCATGATTGCAGTCTGTCATTTCAACGTTGCTGAAGACGGTGGTACTGCCATACATAAATTTAAAGCTTGGTCAAGGATTTCCGTTGCCTCTTTTCTATGGTTACGGGCTTAAAAACACGCATTTTCAGTATAGTGATGGATCATGGATGGCGGCTTGCAGCGATTTTGCATCAATTGAAAGATTGCCAGCTCTTTCTTAGCCTAGACTAGATAGATATACTTCTTAATTCACTGTGTATACAAATCTATGGTCTTTCTTTACCAGCTGTTGTTGTGTGTAAAGTTTGCCATATTGAAGCTTAGATTCAGGATGCTTCTTCAATGTATTATTCAATTTACTTGCACTGTGCAGTTTTTTTTTCTTTTCTTTCCATTGGTGTAATTGGTGAATAAATAATACAAAGGATAGAGCAAAACTATATCATTTTAAAATATATTTTTTCTTTTTTTATCTATATAATTTTCATTTCTCAAGTTTCAATTGATGTTTGTCATATATTCCATGCTGCTTATGGACACATGAAATTATGGATTGAAAAAGTACACGCAAATAAATATAGATATTGTGTTAAATTGAAAAATAAATAAATTAATGATTGAAATGAAAATTCTGTTAAACAAAAATGATCAAAAAAGTTTAATATATAGCACGCCCTTGAAAAAGCTAAGCCAAACAAATTCTTAAATGGAACTGTGCGAACTATATGCTTGATTTGGAACGTATGAAAGACAAGAAATACTTGTGTTTATGAAGGTAAAGAGATTCATCTTAACTCAATTGTGGCACGTTCAAACTGTGAGACGGAGGAATACTTCTAGGCTACCTCGAAGAATATTGATAGTGCTATGATTCCACCCCATGACATAAGATGGAAACCACCAGAAGTGGGGCTCTTAAAATTCAATGTTTGGAACTTGTGCGAACTGTTTGCTTGATTTGGAACATATGGAAGACAATAAATGCTTGGGTTTATGAAAATAAAGAGGTTCACCTTAGCTCAGTTGTGGCACGTTCAAACAATGAGGTGGATGAATACTTGGGTGAACTTTTGACGACGGAGCTTGTGCGATTGGAGGACTAATCCGTAACAATCAATGTTCGGTTCTTGGTAGTTTCTCAAGAAAACTTGATGGTGATTTTGATGTACTTACTGGTGAGGTATTAGCCATATATCATGCCGTTTTTTGTGCAATCACTTAGGACTGATAATGTTGAAATTATCACAGTGTTTCAGCGGTGGTTAAATGAGCTGATATGTGACTATTCAATGATGTAAAAGTGGTGGTGCATGGTGGTGCCGTGGAATTTGTGGTGATGAAAGTGGTGGTACAAAACTACGAAGTAGAGAGCAAATAATTTGACAGAGTTTGCCTTGCTTTTTTATTAATGCCTATGTGTAAACGGTTGCATGAGCCCTATTTATAAAGTAGCGACCGACTAAGGCTTGCTAATTACAATTAAGGGCGAACAAGTACAACTAAATGTTAGTAAAGTCGGTGAACATGTGGCGGATCCAGGTGGGAAGCGAACCCAACGACTTCGCCGCCTCTTGTGCCATTGTCTTGCCAAACTAGCGATAGCTTCATCCTCTAAAGTGTTGTGGGCTATGGTCCTTGCGCAGACTGATTGCCTTATGGGCTCATTTGGGCGGCCCCTAGCCTTGTTGGCGCCGCATGAGGCTTAAGACTTGGGGTCTAGTCCGGTGAGGTTGCGAACCCAAATTGGCTTGCGGGTTCGCAGATCGCAATGGCCGGCCCGGCCTCATCCGCTATTTTGGTGGCGGACGGACCCGAACAGAGATCCGCGGGTCGAATTAGGGTTCGGGTATATCAAGGACTAGTTTAGAGTTTTTTTCGAGGAAGACTCTTTTACAATACATCAACAATTGATAGCTCGTTCTGAAGGTCTCTCGGTAGTGAGGAGTATCATTGACAATTGTTATTCTCTTTTGTCTGTTTTTGTGAAAACTTTTATTTCATTTGTCAAGCGTAATGAGAATATTACAACACATCTCTTAGCGAATAAGGGTTTGCACTTAGTTCGACTTGTGAAATGGTTTTCTTCCTTCTCCTTGTCATGTAATACGTGGTATTTTTATAATGTGAATTAATAAAATGACAATTTTTATGATGGTACTTGTAAGTATGACTTCAGTGATCCTAACCAAATTAGATGTAGTGTTTATGGTTTGGTCCCACATGTTTTATAAAAAAACCATTTAATCTAAAATATGTGATTAAAATCAAGGTAATAAAATTTCAAAATAAAAAATCAAGGTAATAAAATAACTTTTAGTCCTAAAAAAACAATTTCTTAAATTTTCAGCCCCCTCCTCTCTCCCCAATAAAAAGAAGGGAAAAACAAAGCAAGAACATTTGGGTGGCACAAGTACAAAAGATAAAACTAAGGTGGCAAATATGTAAACATCATGTATTAATAGGGACTAAAGTGTAAAGAAACCCAAATAGTAATAATACGCTCGCGTTTTTCTCTTTTATTATCTCTTTCTGTTTGCCCTGCTGCACAAAGTGTTGTTTTTCGCTGTCGTCTCAACATACTGACTCGCTCATTAACTCAATTTTAACTCGGACGAGCCCGTTTTTAATTACTTATCTTTTCTCTCTCAATTACCCGCCAAAAGGTATATTCATATGATTTTTATCTTTTTTTTCTTAATTTATTTTTCAAATAATTCCGCTAACGGCTCTCTTTTTTTCCTCATACAGTATATACATCTCTTTGCTGTTTTCTCCTTTCCCTGAGGTTTCTCTCTTCTATCTATGGCTTCTCATCTCTCTTTGTTTTGCAGGCGCCGCTGTTTATGGTGTGAGAGAAAGTTAGGGTTTTGTGGATATGGAGATTGAATCTGAGGTGGATTTGGGGAGAAAAGAGCGGTGGAGGATGTTAGAGGAGGACCTTCGTTAAAAAGGTGAAGACAGATGTAGAGGTGGTGGGAATATGAAGAAGAAGGTGGCGGAGATGGTTTTGTTGTTGGCTGGTATGGGGAAGATGAGGGGAGGTAGGGTTCCATCGGAGGTGGAGAAGGATGTAATGTTAGCTGCTAGGGAGAAGCTGGCTGAGGTTTGTCAGTGTTTCCCGCCTAAGGATGTGTTTCCGAGGGATGTGTTTGGTGCAATTATTGAGGATCTGGGTCTTAATAGGATTAATAAGGAGCAGAAACAGAAGGAGTTTAGACCTTTGAATGTTACCATTGCTGAGAAGTTCTTACTCTCCAAACGAAAGGTTTGTTTTTGATCTTTTGAGCTTTTATTCAACTAATTCAAGAGTTTTGCTTTGTTGACGTTGTTGTTTTCTTGGTTACATGATACTTTTTGAAGTGAATTGACAGCAATTTAGACACTGAGATTAGTGGGCATGTATGTTTTGGTTTTGTCGATAGCCATTGGACAATTTGGCAAGGTTTTATTTGATTTTGCTGGCTTATAATGCTGAGAAATTGAGATAAGCTTTTGGATTTCCTAATTAAAATCAAGTGCACCCCCACCTCCACCCCCAACCCTATGTGTATATGATCCATGGATTATGCGTATGAATATGTATATAGTTACTCAATCATGTTGGCACCATCATTATACTGGTAATGGAGAAGCGTTATGTGAATGCTTGATTTTGATCCTTTTGATGTGTATCCTCATCCAATTTCCGTATGTGTATGTGGGCATTGGTTGGTGTAGGTTATTCTGTTTTACTTTCTCTGTTTAGTGACTTTTGAATCATTGTTTATAACCTTTTGTTTTCTTAATTATTTCATCTCTTCCAGATGGAGAAATCCGAGGACTTTTCTGTACTCCCTGCTGCACGCGGCTCTCCGCATTTGCCTACAAACTCAGGTGTGACCGTTGAAACTCGTAATTCACCTCATGCTGTTCGAGTGTTTCCCTCAGATAAATCTAGTCATATCCCTGTTGCATCGGGAAGCTTCCTAACTGCATCACCTTTCGGTCATGCTACAAATTCCTCTTCTTTACCTTATCAGTTGCCTACTAGTGAAGTAAGACCTATGGTTTCTAGTGGATTACCTTCCAACCATCTAGGAAGGGATCCAGCCTCAGCTTCAATTTTGAGGCCTCCTCATTTCAAAGTGGACAGAAGGTCAAATGGTCCTTCCCATGTCTCGCAACTTCAAGGTATTCTGCTCTTTGTGGTAGTAATGGTTCATTCCCTTCTTACAGTTATAATGTTATACACACCATTATTGCCTTAATGTTGATTAAGTTTTATTTCTTTGCTCGCACTTATGGATTTTGGCAGTGATTTTGTTATTGATGTGTACTTTGACCATTCTGTCGAGTTTCTCTTTAACTCTGTTATTTTAGTAATGAGTCGCCATTCTCTTTTGCTGTCTTTATTGCAAATGCATGGACTACTGTAGAAGTACATTGACATGTATTTTGGCTAATTTCTGCCATACATTTCCAATATTTCTTGCTTTCTTTTCATGGCTTCCTCTTGTGGAAGGGCGTGAATATTTTTCACTTTTCATGAAATTGGTAATCTGTTAATGGACCAGGTACTTTAATTCCTTTCCCCTACCATGTCATTTGTTACTCCGTATATTCTGTTATCTCTAAGTGCCTAACTATTTTACATTGGTTTGCCTCAAAGTCTCCCTCAGTGACTTCTGTAAGCTATTGGATCTTGCCATAGCCAGCTAATCACATGACCATATCAATCTTAGGGTTTTACTTTCTCCAAATTAGAATGTTGGTTGTTCCAATAATTGCTGAAAATTACTCTCTTGTGGGATATGCTGCTACTAGCTTTATTGGTGCACTATGACAAAAAATGTTTCTTCTAAAAGGTGGTTGTCGGATTGGGAGAATGCCATTCGTAGAAACTAGGGTAGTCAGTGTATGAATATCTGAGCTTATCATTTTGCTGATTTTTGTCAACTTGTGTTTCTCTTTTTCCTTTTGAATGATCCTTACATTATTACTAATTTGCAGCAACTAATCATGGAGATCACCCAAGTGTTAAAACCCCAACTTGGTCAATGCAACCTCAGTCTGTCCGATCAACTAAAGTTGGTATAGAGGCTAAAGGGCCAATGCAGAACGTGATAAAACTCGAAGGTGTAGCGGATGTGAAGTCAGGAATTGTCCCTCAAGCCTCGACTTCAAAACCCATCATAAATCATACCGCATCAGGAAATTCACAAAATCAATACCTGCATTCACAAGTCATAAACACCGTCCAGGCTCCTAAACTGGGAAATGCCCATGCTGAAATAGGTAAATTTGTTCTGAAGGTTTTACAACCAGAGTCTTCTGGCCTCCCTGTATGGGTTCCTCCATCTAGGGATTACATGAATCGGACTTTGCTTTGCCAAGTATGTAATTCTAACATAAATGACGTGGACAGTGTACTAGTTTGTGATGCTTGTGAGAAAGGTTTCCACTTGAAATGTCTCCAGATCAATAATGCAAGAGGAATTCCTAAAGGAGAGTGGCATTGTCGTAAGTGCTTGCAATTGAGCCATGGGAAGCCCTTGCCGGCTAAATACGGTCGTGTCATGAGAAATGTCGGTGCACCCAAAGTGCCTACTACCACATCATCTATCCTGGTATCTTCAAATAGGAAGGCTGGTTCTCTGGATGAGAAGATCAATCAGCAGAAGACATTACCTAATGGAAACACTGCAAAGCAAATTGTCCCAAGTTTTTGTACGGTTGCAACTATTGGTGACACATCATCTTCATCTAGAAGGGAAAATCCAAGTGGAGTACGAGAAAATCATACTGTAGCTGGAAAGGTAGGTGAGGAATCTTCACCTGGACCTAGCTCAAATAACACTTCTCCGGTTACTGCCATGAATATAGCTTCTCCTTCTATGCCTTCAGTCCAAGGAGTTCATGAACACAAGTTAGAACCGAAGCCTCGTCCTGTTTCAAGGTCAGAGGCAGCTGAAAGCTTGTCTGATGATACACAATCCCGGGCCAATACAGAAGATAAGGCAGAGTTCGTTCATGTTGTTCCGCCAAAGCAGTCTTGTGATAATCACATCATGGATAGAACTCTGAATGATTCTTGTAGGGCAGAAGGTTTATGTGATAAAGTGACCCAGGAATCTTCAGGTGATCGAGGTGCTGAACAAGTTAATTCAGCTACAAATTCAACAACAACAGGTGATGAAAGTACAGGACTTGAAAGGCCCATATCAGATGCTGCAAGCAGCGTTGATTGGGTTGGCAGCACTCTTGAAGTTGATGATAACAAAATCTTTTACCATTCCTGCAGCATCAATGGATTTGTTTACAAACTTCAGGATAATGTTCTTATTCAGTTTCCTGATAATAGAGTAATTCCCTCTAAGCTTCAGGTGAGCAATCTGTGGGGTCTTTCAGTTTTAATGCAACATCTAGCATTTCTGATTTGTTATGCGAAAGTGACATTAATTATTTAATAGTGTCTGCATTGTGGAGGTTAGTGCATTTTCGCATGCACATGGAGATTTTGGGTTAATCATGCCTTATTATGTATATTGGGTTTACACCCAAATTCTGCACAGCTATTGGAGTAGAATCGTATGTTTAAATACAGGGATTTGTCCTGGTGTACAGTGTTTTAACGCTCCTTTCTCTGCCACAGTCTATGTGGGAGGACAACCTGACAAAATCAAAGTGGGTTACTGTTAATCAGTATTACTTTCCAGAAGACCTGCCAGAAGCTGTTGGACGTCCTTGTAGCCTAGAGAACAATGAGGTGATTTGGCTTTTCAATTTTTTTTTTTTTTGTTTTCTTTTCTTTTATCGTTGTTTGAGAATTATAATTGTGTTGGTTTCAGTTTTAGGGGATTATATTGCTGACCCACAATTGGTTATAAGGCTTGTGTGTTTGTTTCTGGTAGAACACAGGGCATGTCTCTTTTAATAGACACAAGTGCCAAGTATCTTTGAGTAGAGGTCTTTCTCAAAACTAGCTATGTGCCGTAACATTTGTTAGTGAGAAGTTGCAGAGATGAAATGCAGCTTTTATTTTTTGACAATGTGACTTAATGGGCACCAAAAACATAGATCACTGGAACCTTTTAGACTTTTCATGTAAAATAGCAACGGTTTACCCTTATCTATTAGAGATGGATGAAACGATTGCTGCACGACTCTCATACAGTCTGCTTATCAGCTTTTATCTGTTTTTGATGTTCTCTGTAGGTTTTTGTGTCCAGTTATGCTTGTACTGCAATAGCTGGCATGATACGAGGCCTATGTGATGTTCTTCCTCCAAACAAGTTTGCTGTGGAGAAAGAAAGACAAACCAGTTTAGGGACGGGGTCAAATGATAATTTACGGCCTCTTTACGTTTGCAAGTGTGTATCTTCTGAATTTTTTTCGCCTCATTTCTTTCTCATTTTGCTTATTCTTATTAAAGGTAGATAAGTTTGAAATAGTTTGTTGGCATATCCGGATTGTTTACACTTGAGTGGTTTATGAAGCATTAAAGTGATTCGTTTTCATCGTGTATTAAAACCAGTATGTATCATTGTTCTCTCACAGATGGATCTATGATGAATCAAAGGGGCTTTTTCGTGATGTTTCCTGCTGACAGATGAGGTTAATAATGGATTCTCGGTGACAAAGTTCCCAATTTTCTCAAGTGGCAGTTAGCTATTGCCCCTATCTTTTGATCAGGGTAATCATTTTTTTTTTATTTTAAATTTTAAAATTATATATTTGTGTTTGTTTTCTATAGCTCTTTAACACACACATATATATATATATATATATATGTGAGGTTATTCATTATAAGCGGTGTTGAGAGATAAAGAAATGAGTTTCATTTGAAATAAATTACCAGAGACCATATGATGGTAAGGCTCTTGATACGTTTATTAAATCCAACACAGTTTAGTAGGGAATCTTCCATCACCACGGACCCCCACCCCACCCCAAAACCCCGACTGGAAAAATAGAGTTGTCTGCTGATGAATACTGACTTGAAGTGTTTGTGAACAGGAGGGGCAGGAGGCAGCAGAATCCATTTGAGTGACAATTGATTTTCTTCCTAGTTTTAGGAGTACGATTGTAGTAGTTAGTTTTGTTGTTATCCGTAGCAGTTTTGATAGTATTCTTATTATTACAGCCAATTAGTAGTTATTTGAATTGTATGTTGTATTTGTGGTAGTGTTTGTTTCATTACTCTATTATGTTATTCTTAATGAAAGGGTACATTACAAAGTTGAATATAAGTATCCCCTTATGTTGTGTTTTTTTTTTTAATATCTGATTATGGTGGGTTGAATTGTTTGATCTGGAGGGGTTTTGTTGTCAATTGATCCTCTGCTTGGCTAGATCCTATTCCTATCTAAAGCGGCGGATCTTGTGATGGTCTTTGGATGGCGGATGTTACTGCTTCAAGTGCACAAATCGTTGCAGGTCGATAAATGTCATTTCTATCAGCTTGATAAGGCTGTTTTTGGCAGGGTCTGCAATTTTGTCAATGCTTTTAGTTTTATTATGGTTAAGTTTACACTATCTGAAAAGTGAAAAGCCTGGTTTATATGACAATTGTTTATGGTTTTCTTGCGTGCGGTGATCATCGTTTATGTAACTTTTTTACGCAATTTCGTCGGTTAAATTAATATGTGGACTTCCATCGTTTATGTATGAAAAAACTCTCAAATCAAATCTAATCTCTATTTACCATTTACTTTCTATATATATATAGATACATGTATGTTTTTCTTTTGTATCCACAAGTTGCTTAAAGTAACACAATTGACCAAAAATATGTAGTAGACTAGTGGTCGGTACCGTGCTACGCACGGTGTTGCCCCTACTTGGTTGTGTTGTTCATGTTTTGTTCGGGAGGTTGTTATGTGTTGTTAATGTCTCTGCTGCGTTGTGCTGAGCCGTAGACTTTGCACGATCCGGCATTTCATCTTGGTGGTGGTGGTCTTTGTTGCGTTGTCTTGAGAGTTTTCCATGATACTTTTGTATCCCTGATCAACAAATTCAGATGATATATCAATATAATCACCCCCTATGTATATCATAGAATAGTGCAGATTGAATTCTAGCAGTGGTATAAATTGTCACCGCGAAGCCTAAACGAATGAACTGATAGTACTGAGTAATTATTTGGCTAGAACCTGCAAATTTAACAGCCATATTTTCAGGGCATATTTTTCTATTTATTTAGTTCAAGACATGTATAGAATTACGGTGATGCCGTACAGAAATTCTACTACGGAGACTTGTTAACAAGATGCCATCAAAACAAGATATGTAGCATCAAATCGACCACAAATAAGCTCATAAACAAAGTAAGGCTTTCAGTAACTGAATTTGCTGGAAAATTCGATTGTGGACACTACTTAACGAGGAGTTTTACTTACATTCGATCATAACACAATATGCGGCATTTTACATGCTTTGAACAAACTCAGAAATGAAGTATGCCTGTAGAAGCACAATGAAATAATCCATGTATTTAACTCATTTTTTTAGCTAAAAATGCAGATGCATCCTACAATAGCGAGTTTCAAATAAAGAAAGACCTATATAAGCAACCTATCAACTATAAGACCAAGTAGTGTATATATTCTAGATATAAACCAGGTTGTAGTACCTTACATGTACAAGGAAAAACTGAGATTTTACTCAGAGATCTCGTAATTCACGGGGTTTGCAATAGATCCCAACTATTGAGGTTTGCGGTAGCACCTCTAACTACACCGACCTAAAGCAATTGCGTTGTTCACAAAGCGAGTAACCACAATACCTTCTTTCCAAATGTTAAAAAAAACCAACCAAGTAAGTAGAGTTCTAATGCTAAAATCGGACTATTAACTTTGTAGAGTAAGTTATTGCAAAGCAAACATGCTACAATTGACATCATACCAAATGTCAAACTTTGATACCATTTCACAAGCGTGAAGCATATGGCATAATCAGGGGGGAAAGGGATATGAAAAAGGGCATAGGGCATATTCGTAATTCAAGATTCTACTGAAAACTGTAAGGTTTTGGGGTTGATGATGCCATTTGAGCCAGTTGCTTTGTTGTAGTCTTCTGCATTGAAAAGGTCTTCATAATACTTTTTCCAATATGATAGCTTTTTTGTTTTTACTAATTCTATGCTCCCACAACTCGCCTCTCGAAGCAACAATACCTGCAAATTAAATAAGCACACGAATTAGGGGACGAAACGGTAATTTGTAGCGCCTAGTAGTGTACGAGACAAAGAGACTTGTATCGTAGGTTGCACAGGTACATATTCATGGTACGGATAGTCGATCTGGGCAGTTTTTCATTCAAGATCTGAAGGTTTTTACTCATTTTCAGTAATGTTCTTCATTTACATATCGGGGTTATAGATATGCATATCTAAATCATGTAACGAGCTTTTGGAAAATCCAAATTCAACCCTAAATGCGTATCCTAAGTATTCGGTGTGTCGGTGTTTGTAATTATAGATAGATTCTAAAACATACATTCCTGTTCGATTTTGTTAATTAAAATGGCTAACTATAAATCTCTTACCATGAACATAACATCTGGATAAGATAGTCTCCGATTCAGAATCGATTAGAACTAATTATAGTGATTAAGGATGCTAAATTAACATATATACACATACCTGACTGATTCGAGGACGTAATACCGAAGATTCTTGCACGCATAAAAAAGCAGCCAATATCATCAGGTTCATCTCTGTGTGATTGTAATCAGTGAGTAACGGATCAACAAGCTCGTTTATTCTGTTCTTCTTCATCAACGGATTTGCCTAGCACGTAATGAACAAGAATTTAGACAAGGTTGATAACCGTTTAATTTGTTACATGCAGATTCGCAGCTTTCGGAAAAAAAGATGATTAATTGGGAAAACAAAGAGAGCATACCCACATAACGCAGGCTTTTTTATGATAATCTAAGGCACGACGTCCGGTAATAAGCTCAAGAAGCGGACTCTAAAAGCAAAAATATCGGTTTTTTCATCACTATGCCATGCAATAAGAATTGAGGGCAAGATATCTCGTATATCAACATTGAAAAACTAATCTTTACTCAAATTGTTATGCGAGAAAGAAAAAAATAAAATCGGTTCTTTAAAATTTGCAAACCCGAATGTGCCTTGAATTTTAACACACCGAGGTGAGTCCATTGTTCGTAGCCATTTTGCAAGCCCAAAATCACAAATCTGAACCAAAAGCAGTTTTATGCAAGTAAATCAAAGGTCTAAAAGTTAATTAATAAAGCCAAATAATTCACGATACCTGAGGCTCGAAGTCTTTTGTAAGAAGTATATTAGCAGCCTTAATATCTCTATGGATAATCCTCCTTTGACAACCTTCATGAAGATACAACAACCCTTTTGCAATCCCTAATGCAATTTGATACCGAATATTCCAATCGAGTTTCTCTTTTGAACCTATAAAAGGTAATTTAAACGCCAAAACATATGTTATACAACAATTATATTTTATAAGAAAGTCAATCAAATTAATGAGACAAAACCGCGTTAAAGTAAGCAATGAACTAACTTTGAAGCAAAGAAGCCAGACTTCCATTTGGAGACAGTTCAAGAACGAGGTATAATCCGCCTTCAACCCCATAACCGATCAATTTAGCTGTATCGGGATGGTTAAAGTGAGCCATGATTCCAAGCTCGGTAAGTAAATCACGGATTCGGTCCTCGTTTGGACTGCGTGTAAGTCTCTTGATTGCGACATCTTACTGCCTGTTCTTAAACATCCTTTGTAAACTTCAAAGATAACCACCCTTTCCAATTATATTATCTACTGCGTTAAACACGACATTATAATACGAATATTACTCGAAAAAAGCTTGAGACTATTCGTAAAAAATGCAGAAATTTAATGACTGACCTTTACAAAAGTTCTTGGTAGCAGTTTGGAGTTCAGAGAGAGCAAAATTCTTCCACTGAGGCTTTAAATAGTTGAAATCGATTCCATAATCGGAATCAATCCGGAAGAAACGCTCTTTTCTCATGCTACTACTCGATCTTGTAGATAAATGGAGGACATCGATACCAATATACTAATTATGGATTCAATCTAGTCATCAAAAGTGGCTCACAGTAAAACCATCAAAACCAACACTCACTCAAATCCCACCAAAAGAACTCGATCTTCAAAATGTAAAACTCAAAAAATAATGCAAGAAAATGAGTTTGTGAGTAATTAAAAAAGCGGAGTTAAGAGAAAACGAGCAAAAGAAGCGGTTTGGGATTTTTAAATGTTCGCGCTTCCATTCATCTCTTCTAGTTTGTGGTAGATGGCATCATTGGGCCACCGCCTCAAAGAAGATTCAAAATCATAGGGTAAAAGCCCTCATTTCAATTAGAAAGAACGAAAGAAAGGGCACAAGAAAAACAATTATGAGAATACCAACACGTGTACACACGAATGCGTAACGATTTACACAAGATTTTCTTCATATGGCGAGCACGTGGGCAAAAGCTTCAAATCCTTATTCCGGCTTCACCGGTTCGAAAAACCTAAAACAGGACAAATGACAAAATTAGGCGTAATCCATTCAAATCGGAAAAATAAGCGCATAGATATCAACATAATAAGCAAAGGTACAACGCCGATTTATGGATTGACTACGAATCCAGAGAATTGAAGATCAATAGCTTTGATTTAAGCATATCTTTGAAAGATACCCATCCAAAGATAGCACCTTTCACACTCGCACTTTACGCAAAAAAAAACATTTAGGCACAAAATCAAGATAGATTCTGAATCGAATCAGCAATAAGTGATCACATATTAACATTAAAGGAGAGATATGACCTTTTCGATGATTTGAAGCCTTCACAGTGAGTATCCTGCATTTGTTCGAGAAAATGAAGGAGTAAATGCTTCGAACCATCAAGATTCGCAGTAAAGGTGCAAGCTTTCACCTTGAAGCCTTCCTAAAAACAAATTCATCACATGGTTGCTTCTAAGGAAGAAAATTTCCGGAGTCAAGCTTTCCTGAAATGATCTTGGTCACATGGTGGCCTGTTTCAACCGAAAATCGTGGCCGGAGATCATTCGAATCACATAAGGCATGTGACTGAGACGATTAGAGAAGAGAGACGGTTTCACGAAATCCGGGCCAACTCTACCACGTATAAGCGAGAGAGAGTAGAAGATGTCGAAGTGAGGCGGTGACAAAATAAGTGAGTGGAAAGTTAAACGTGGAGGTGGGCGTTGGAGAAGAAAGCGGCAATCGTTGTCTTAAATGCGTTAAATCGTCCCCGCGGGTTTGAAGAATTATAGGTAAGAACAAGGTTGATAAAGCAGACAAATGACAAAATTAGGCGTAATCCATTCAAATCGGAAAAATAACTCGCATAGATATCAACATAATAAGCAAAGGTACAACCTTGATTTATGGATTGACTACGAATCCAGAGAATTGAAGATCAATAGCTTTGATTTAAGCATATGCTGAAAGATACCCATCCAAAGATAGCACCTTTCACACTCGCACTTTCTGCAAAAAAACATTTAGGCACAAAATCAAGATAGATTCTGAATCGAATCAGCAATAAGTGATCACATATTAACATTAAAGGAGAGATATGACCTTTCGATGATTTGAAGCCTTCACAGTGAGTATCCTGCATTTGTTCGAGAAAATGAAGGAGTAAATGCTTCGAACCATCAAGATTCGCAGTAAAGGTGCAAGCTTTCACCTTGAAGCCTTCCTAAAAACAAATTCATCACATGGTTGCTTCTAAGGAAGAAAATTTCCGGAGTCAAGCTTTCCTGAAATGATCTTGGTCACATGGTGGCCTGTTTCAACCGAAAATCGTGGCGGAGATCATTCGAATCACATAAGGCATGTGGTCGAGACGATTAGAGAAGAGAGACGGTTTCACAGAAATCCGGGCCAACTCTACCACGTATAAGCAGGAGAGTAGAAGATGTCGAAGTGAGGGCGGTGACAAAATAAGTGAGTGGAAAGTTAAACGTGGAGGGTGGGCGTTGGAGAAGAAAGGCGGCAATGCGTTGTCTTCGTCGTTCGTCGTCCCGCGGGTTTGAAGAATTATAGGTAAGAACAAGGTTGATAAAACAGACAAATGACAAAATTAGGCAGAATCCATTCAAATCAGAAAAATAACTGCATAGATATCAACATAATAAGCAAAGGTACAACCTTGATTTATGGATTGACTACGAATCCAGAGAATTGAAGATCAATAGCTTTGATTTAAGCATATGCTGAAAGATACCCATCCAAAGATAGCACCTTTCACACTCGCACTTTCTGCAAAAAAACATTTAGGCACAAAATCAAGATAGATTCTGAATCGAATCAGCAATAAGTGATCACATATTAACATTAAAGGAGAGATATGACCTTTTCGATGATTTGAAGCCTTCACAGTGAGTATCCTGCATTTGTTCGAGAAAATGAAGGAGTAAATGCTTCGAACCATCAAGATTCGCAGTAAAGGTGCAAGCTTTCACCTTGAAGCCTTCCTAAAAACAAATTCATCACATGGTTGCTTCTAAGGAAGAAAATTTCCGGAGTCAAGCTTTCCTGAAATGATCTTGGTCACATGGTGGCCTGTTTCAACCGAAAATCGTGGCCGGAGATCATTCGAATCACATAAGGCATGTGACTGAGACGATTAGAGAAGAGAGACGGTTTCACAGAAATCCGGGCCAACTCTACCACGTATAAGCAGGAGAGTAGAAGATGTCGAAGTGAGGGCGGTGACAAAATAAGTGAGTGGAAAGTTAAACGTGGAGGGTGGGCGTTGGAGAAGAAAGGCGGCAATGCGTTGTCTTCGTCGTTCGTCGTCCTGCATGTTTGAAGAATTATAGGTAAGAACAAGGTTGATAATTCTAACGAAAATTCTTCCAAACTTTCATTAAAATTTTAATATATATATACTATTAAAAAAAAGAGAGCCTAATCTGGGAAATGCAACTAGCCCTAAAATAGTCCACTAATCGAAACGACATCAAATATTGGGCAAAGTCTGTGGTATATATATATAAGCATCTTCCCTTCTCCCACTTTTTAAAGCGGTGACTCGTGATCAAGAACCAGAAACAGTTTGGATTTTGGAGAAATCAAAATTAATTTAGTGTAGAAGAAGAAGAAGAAGGAGGGAAAGAAGCAAAAACAATGGCAGGCGATAATGAACCAGCAAAGCTGTTACTCCCTTATCTTCAACGAGCTGACGAGTTGCAGAAGCATGAGCCGCTTGTCGCTTACTACTGTAAAGTGCCCTTAATATCTTTGATTACTTTGTGGTTTATTGAAATCTTAAACCCCTAGCTTTCAGAATCTGCCGATTCACTGGCGTGATTTAGGGTTTTGCTTTTTTTTACATTATTTTGTTTTGTATATAGGTCGGTTATATGCGATGGAAAGAGGATTGAAAATCCCCAAGAGTGACCGGACAAAGACCACCGAAGCTATCCTCGTGTCCCTCATTAAACAACTAGAGAAGGTTCGTTTTGTGGGATCCCCTTTGTTATATTGCTTTTTTGGGTTATATAATTGTCTTGTCGGATTAGTTTTTCATGTTTTATGCCCAACTATGTGCAATATATATGTTGCAATTTGATCTGATCCTTAATTGCTGTATTTGTTTGCTAGTAGGTTGATTACTTCCTATTTTGTGAGCTCGAATATCATAATTTGTGATCAAGCCTTTGCTTTGCTTAAAAATTTTGGAACTTTGAAACGTCAAGTCATGTGATTTGTTGTAGTTGGGGTCGTGGTAGATCTTCAAAGCTTACCGTAGTGCTGTTTTTTGTTTTTTTAAGTGTTGGGTTTGGAATTGTAAGTAGGTTTGGGGTCCATTTCAGACAGTACCCTTAGCTCTTTGCTATAAAAACAGCACTAACTTCCTCCTGGCATGCTATGTACACTATTACGTTTCTGGTGACTGTAGTATTTTCCATATGGTTACGTTTCTGGTCACTATGCATTCCTTCACGATATCCAGATTCATCTTCTTTGGTCTCATGACCCTAACAGCAGAAGCTATTGTACATTTTAAACTGTTAGTTGTTTGTTTATCAAGTTGAATATAATTGGGAACTTCCTCGTATTGATTATGATACTTTTTTAGTGTTCTGTCATTTATTCCTTGTGTTTTTTGTCTCACAGGATAAGAAATCATTGACCTTGAGCCCTGATGACCAATTACATATTGAGGGATTCGCCCTGAACGTGTTTAGTAAGGCCGACAAGCAGGATCGTGCTGGACGTGCAGACTTGTATGGATCTGTTCTTCTTGCAAATTGTTCTTTTTTTGTTATTTTTATTTGATTCTATGCTATCTGCTGATATCTAGAGTCTGCCAGAATCGTATATCTTCTACCAGTTGTTTTGAACAATTAATTTTCCTGCTCATAAACTGTGTATAGTTTAAGGCACACCTGAAGCATCAGTGCAAGTATAGCCTCTCCCGATGAAGCAACCTGTTGATAATCATGTGTCACTGTCCATTAAACAGGGTCTCTCATTCTGTTAGGCCAGAAAATGTGTGCAATATCATCTCACAAAGTAATAGATTGCACTTTGTTTTTATATAAGGTGGACGAGATAACATTGTCTTTCATCCTAGGTCACATGCCAGTCTGAGATAATGAGATTCATGTAAACGCTCCACGTGTGACTTTCTTTAACGATATTGAGACGTGCATGTGTTACCTCTTTATCTTCACACTTCAGTGTCTATCATACTTTTTGAAGTGTTTACATGAGTTTCCATGCCTCTAATGCTTAAGAACGTTATTTATTTTAGGCAAGCTGTGAGGAATTCGGTTAGGAATGCAACATGTTGATTCACTATTGTTTGCCTTGTGGCTTGCCAGTTATTAGTAAATTTTTGTGCTTATACTGTAAAAAAAATCATATCATTGTACTTGCAGACTTTTATCACAAGCATAACTTGCGGTTTTGTACAGGAACACTGCAAAGACTTTTTATGCAGCTAGCATTTTCTTTGAAATACTTAACCAGTTTGGCCAAGTTCAACCAGACGTGAGTTTATGGAAACTCTTACTGGCCTTGATGGACTTCATAAATGAGTTTGACTTTTTTTGTCAATTACATGTTTGAGTTATTTGTAAACTTTCTGAACAGCTTGAACAGAAGCAGAGGTATGCTGCATGGAAAGCAGCAGATATCAGGAAGGCTATAAATGAAGGGAGGAAGCCTTTACCCGGTCCTCCTGGTGGCGAGAATGATATATCAGTACCATCAAGTGAGCCTGGAAGAGAATATGTATGATTTCTTCCATGTCAACTTGGTTGATTTGTTAAATTGAATGATGTCTTTTTGGAACAATAAAAAAGTTCGCAAGATAATTTTTTTTTCAAGGTTGAGAGTTGTGGAAAATGGAAATATACACACAATGTCTTCTGTTGCTTGATGGTTTTAATTCCAATTCACAGTGATTATTAGAGCCCTACCATCTTGAGGATTGAATGCCTGTGGGACAAAATAAGCCTCTTTTACACCTCCTCCATAAGAGAGTTGTAATGCTAGGTCCTTATGTTTTTAGTTTCTAAATGGAGCAACTGATGTGCATCCCCTGTAATGCTTGTGAATGATGTGCTCATTTATTGTTTTTCTCCCCAATTCATTTACTGAGCTGATTATATATATGCTTGTTTATCTTCCAGGACCTGGAACAAAGAACAAATTCATTTGGCAAACTCGGGACAGACACGGATCATCCACACGACCCTAGAAATGATGAGAGTGTAGGACCTACTTATGGAACAGATTCATCACCTCAAGTGAATAATACAGCAAGTTTCCAACATCCACCAGATATTCCACCCTCTGCTTACAATAATGTTGCATCTCCTCCTAACCTTCCTACATTACCTTCATACCACCTTACGATCATTCCCACAACTTCCACCAACCTTCTAACGACCCGCCTGAAAACTCGTATTCAAATCTGTATCATCAGCAAAGCTTCCCGCAAGAACATCATCAGCTACCAACACACTTCCCGCAAGAACATCATCAGTTACCAACACACTTCCCTTCACAAGAAACTCCTCTATACTTGTATCCAAACTTCCAGTCTTACCCGATTGTACCGGAGGCGAGTCTCCCTCCTACACTTCTTCGCCACCGTCACAGCATTATCCATCGTATCAGCAGGGCCCCGAATCTGGTTACCCCACGGCACCACCGCCAGCAGCTGGCGGTGCAAAATATGCACCACAACCACCACCACCACCACCACCGAGTGGTGAATATGAATCTAGTGGCAGAAACGGGATTGTTGCAGAAGCTAATCCGCCAGCTGTTGCTGCTAAGGCGTTCCATTATGATAGTAATTACATGCCGTCTCCTGAAAAATCGTGGAAGCACACAAAGCGGCTAGGTTTGCTGTGGGAGCCTTGGCATTTGATGATGTTCCTACGGCTGTGGACCACCTAAAGAGATCACTTGAATTATTGACAAACCCATCAGCAGCTGGGGGTCATTGAACACGTATTATGTACATAGTACATACGTGTACCGGGGGGAATTCTAATCTGGAGTGACCTCGATGAACAGATCGACTTGCATATCTAATTAGAACACGACATGTGGTTGTTTGCAGTGTGTTTAGTATCACGTGTCATATGCTAAATCCAGTTTTCTGGTCCACTAAATTGACAAAATGTAATATGCTCTGTTCCAAAATCCAGTTGTGTCTATTTATTAATTATGTACAAGGAAGGATATCTGTTTATATTGGTCTAAAGCCAGTTGTGCATGGCAATGCCTTGCTGAGAGAGATACTGCTTCTTGGTTTTCTGTGTGTGTCTGAATGATAATTATTGTGCCTTTGCATTATGTAATTTTCAACTACTTTACATATAACATAAGGCAGCCAAGCTCAGGGTTAACTTCACAATGGTCAATGGAGGACCGTTTAAAAAAGTAGATTCTACGGCATGCATATGATCTAAGTAAAACGGTTATCTTCATAAGCTTGTGTCATTGGTTAAGTTGATGCATCAGGACCAAGAAGTCATGAGTCCCACCATATGTAGGGATGGCAAAAACTACCCGTTACCCGGATTCCCGTCCCGAACCCGATCCGAACGGGGTCAAAATCTGAGGAGTTTGACCGGGCGGGGCGAAGCGGGGATAAAATTGCTACCGTGCACGGGATGGGGTGGGGCGGGGTATAATATATACCATGAGGTATAGGCCTTGAACCTGTTCCATCGGTCTGACTTCGAACCCGTCCCACGGGTACCGTTATAATTATATATATAATAATATTCTATTTTAATTTTATTCTCATTTCTCAATATCTAAATCACTAACCTTTCAAAGGAAAAAAAAATAAAAAAGTTTGTATTAGAGGATTGAAGTTTGTATTTTATTGTGTTGGAGTTTGTATTTTGTTTTGGTTGTGTATAATTTCACTATAATTTGCTTCAAGATTCGGGGGAAACGGGGCAGAAATTCGGGGGCGGGGGCGGGGGCAGGGGCGGGGACCCCGAAGGGGCTGAAATTCGGGGGAAACGGGGGCGGGGGCGGGTAACTCATTCTCTGACGGGGCCGGGGGCGGGGGTGGAAAATATTTACCATGGCGGCGAGGCGGCGCGGGAGTATTCAAAAGTTCGGGTATGGGGTTGGGGGAGCATAAAACCCGTCCCGAACCCCCCCGTTGCCATCCCTAACCATATGCATGCATGTATTGGTTAATACTTAATAGTCATCTGAATGAATAATTTCGGGTAAAAATATAAACGTCCTTATTATAAGTAAAAGTAGCAACATTCCTGCAACTTTGCAACTCAATGTTAGATTTAGCCCAATTTAAGTTTACCAATTTACAGGTATTTTTTGGTCAAATTTAGCCCAATCCCATACAACCTTAATACACATGTCTTTGTTTTGAATATAAAATTGTAAGAAGAAGAAGAAGAAGAGACAAGTTTTTGGACAGGTCTATTGAGCCACCCCCATGCATGCATGCATGCGTTTATATTGTTTTCTGGATTTATTCAAATTACGTTTTTATGAAAATGAAATGTGGGAGCTATTCTTTTTTTTTTTTTTTTTTTTTTTTTTTTTTTTTTTTTTTTTTTTTCTCAAACGAAAGGAGGAAAGCGGGGTAGGGGATCGAACCCCTGGCCTCTCTCACTTGTGCCAGAGAGAAAAGCTGGTGGCTAACCACCCAGGATGAGCCTTATGCTCGGAGCTATTCTATTTCTTTCTGCCAACTGTGTATAATATAATACTCGTACTACTTAGTAATTGTTAATTATGCAGGCTTGTGGTCTACAAGAAACTTGTCTGTATATGTACCGAAACGGAAAATGATCCATTATGTGTTTATCACGTGTTTGACAAATTCATTACTATTTTTTTTTTCTTTCTTCATTTAACTTGTTTAAAACAGAATAACGTTACTATAACAACCACTGATATAACAATGTCATAAACTCACTACCACACATACAGTGTCACGTTTGTTATGTCAAAATAGTCGTGAAAATAACGATATTTCTATATATTTTTTGATCGGGGGCTAGCCAAAAAAGGAAAAGATACCCAATCTTACAGTTTCATCTTTGTGCTGCTGCTATTGGAATCGATCCAAATGTCACACCTATTTATCTTATTAATTACTTAACAAAACTTCATAATATACAACAACAGAATCATCAGCCTCATATCCTTCCTCTTGTTTTTCTAATTTGTTTTCCAACCCAGTGTTTGTGTGTGTGTGTATATATATCCTTCATCATCTCACATACACGAGGCATGGACAACTTGATCTTCATTTCACATTGTATGGATGCAAAAAAGAATTTATGGGGATGTGGGCATCCACGTGGCAACAACAAGAAGAAGAAGAAATCATCCATTACTAATCATAGTAGCAATAATAATGGTGATCATCATCGTCATCATGTCAATTTAGCAACTGCTTTAATCAAGTTTATGAAGAACAGATGCTCATCTTTCACAGCCAAGAAGATCAAGAGAAAAAGGCCATCATCCCATTCCCAGGAAAAGAAACATCCCCGGAAACCCAAGACCGGAACAGCTCCGGCGGCGGCAGCCAAGAAGAAGCATCCGGCCGGAGCTGATTTGGTGACACTACAGGATTGGATGTCTGTAGAACTAAACGCCGCCGGAGCTAATTCCGGTGAGTTTCATGTGTTTAATAAGCAGGTTGTTGTGGCTGGTGCTTATAAGAAGATACATCCATCCTTTGATAGATCATCAAGTCATAATGTTGATGATACAAGTTATGGTAAAAAGAATTCTAGGAGGGATCAACAGATCATAAAGAAATTGATTAATGCTGACGGCAGAGCCGAGGAGGTGCAGGCTGAAGTTGCTTCATTGCCGCCACGGCAAAGCTCCGGCGATACGGCAAAGAAGAAAGTGAGCTTTAGATTACCATTGGTTACAAATATATTCATAGTTGGTTCTTCACCGGATTTGAAAGAGTGAAAATATTTCAGGGATAAGAAATTTTGAATTGATCCTCCTCAAGTGTGAAGTATGAGTCATTTGTAAATCTATGACCAATCACATTTGAGGCAAATCTTTGTAGTTCAAACCAAAAAAAAAAAAAATGAATCGGTTATGGAATATCTATCGTGGTTTTGACTCTAAATTTGAGTTCCCCGGTGACAGGAACCAATTGGTCCAACTAACCCGGTGTCAAAACCTTGGTTCCTGTCATGGGTTTTGTTAATTGGTCCAACTAACCCGGTGTCAAAACCCATGAATTATTCTCTCATGAAATGCCATTTAGGATAGAAATTTGAAGCAATGTTCGCCCCTACATCCTAAATGGCATTTCATGAGAGAATTGAACCTACGACCTTGCCTAGGCATTCGCAACAAATGTTACCAGTTGAGCCAAGCTCAGGGTTAAAACAAATACTACTTTGGTTCTGGAATACTTATCCTAACACACTCTTTCGAGGGTATAACATAAATGTTTGCAGGAAAATAACCCATGAATTATTGTCATCATCAAACTTACTTTGGCAACACAACTACCGTAGCATCACGATGAATGTCGATTTTCACAAAGCCTAGCATGATGATCCACTCAACTTTAAGATACATGCCATCTAAAGAGCTTAATATTAAACGGGAAATTCTAATACGGGGTGTCCTCAATGAAGAGATCCACACGTGGTACTAAAATGTACTAGAAATAAACTCAAAACAAAACAAATCACAACAAGCACACAAATATCTGACTACGTAACTTGTTTTGACTGGATGCAAGTGAATCTCCTAAATCGAGGATACACGCAGTATATATTTTCTTTCCAAATTAAACTTTCATGCCAATAAGCCATCAAAAACCAAGTAGACAACATGAAATCAAGAAGCTAAACATCTGTTTCATATGAACAATACGACACATGTACACCGCTACCATAAAACTCGTTTCAAAGATGTATCTCTACACAACAGCTGAGTCAGACTAGATCAAGGAGGTGTCAATAGGTACATACTATGCATTCAATCCAGTCAGATTGCTAAGGTGTACCTGGAAGAAAACTAGAAATGTGAGTCAGCATCATCTTTTGCTATAGCCACATAATTCACAGGAGCAATAGGCCTCGCACTCTCCCTTCTTCCATCCTTGTTTATTGACCTATTACCATTACGATGATCATTCAGAGAGAACCGTTTGCCTGTAGATCCATTTGCAACACTGTTAACATGTGAGCCCGCAACCTTCTTTGTTTGCCGAGCTGGACTAGGTGTGGCACCGAACATTGCTTCTTGTTCTTTGCTCAGCTGATCATGGAACTTTTGTGATCCTGCGAAAATGAAAAAACCGATACTAATATTGTAAGACCTGTAGCAAAAAAACAACATAGACAAAAAGTTTTGCTATCGCAACCTATCCTCAGATTTGAGTAATTGGTGAATGCGCACTTACACAATAAGGACATGGAACTTACCCTCAACCTTCTTTTCTCTTCTTCTCTATCCTGCCTGAGCATGTTGTATTCGTCTAGCATTGCAAGAAGAGGCACACCATCATATTTATATGTCATCCCATGATCTTGCTCCCAAACACGTGTTTTGGTAACCAAGTTGTCAACTAGACCTACAATGCAAGTTGCAACAAATCAAAAGATCATATTACATGCTGCAGTGACAGATTGAAGTATATCATTCAAAACATGTCCAACAATTAGTCTATCGTTGCAAAAAGATCTCATATGGACTTGCCTGCTGGGCACTACGAGACATGCATCTCACGTTCTCACTACAACTGTAAATTAGTCACTTGCAGTCATGCACCATGTATTCACTTTCAATATATACATGAAGAGCCACATATGTCCACCTGACCCACAAGTACTTTGATGTATATGCCTATAACTGGCGAGATTTGAGAAATACCTGGAATTTTGCCAACAAGAATCCTTGCTTTCTCTGCACGTTTCAAATTCAGGTGTGCTCCCCGACTGGCATTGTACCTGTTATCGTCCTATTCAACAACAAAATTACAAAGAAGCATTACATGGTCTGACTATTAAGAATCATAGGAAAGGTACTGGTCTATAGCTTTAAAGATGATATACAGCAAACAGCTAAAAGCCAGGTGAGTGATATTGTTCTTTTAACGGTAGATCATACTCGGGAGTGTTTATGTACCCTCGCAACTTTGCAAGTATTGTTTTGTTTCATCAATGAAACTTTTAATTAGTTCACACAAAAAACAAAAAAGTGCAATGCCACAAATACAATAAGGAGCACACGCATGCATAACTAATGTACCCTATTATAGTCTTCGAGCCACTTCTCTTCTTCACAAGCTGACATCCACTTTTCAACCTTATCCAGTATATCTTTCCTGCTCAAAGCCTCTTCTTTAGCTCTTGCTATCTGATTATCCATGTCTGCCAGTATATCTGCAGGCTCAACATTTCCCGATTCAATCAGGAACAAAATTCTATTCCTAGCAGCCTCATGGTCAATCTCTACATGGGCATGGGCAAATATTTCTTCCAGTTCAGCCTGCTTCTTTAAAGCAATTTCTTTCATCCTGCTGGCTTTCAGCTGATCAAGCCTTTCAACTTCCAGCTCAGCCTTACATAAGACGAAGTCAGTATCTTGATTTACTTGCTAAGGAGGTTTGTCAAACTATGGCAGATAGATACCTGTTCAATAAGATCCAGAGCTAGGGCCCCAGGAAGGGTCACCTCATCCACCGTAGAAGATATATTGCACGTAACATGGTCAAATAGGCTCCGCTCTTCTTGTGGTGTATCCATCAAGTTCCAAAGATCAATTAGCTGAGTTGCCAGTTCTTGAAGCTGCAGGAAGAAAAATGTTACAGGTCCCATCACATTTTTTATGGAGTAGGAAATCTTTTTGATAAATCAAAGCAAAATAATAGGTTGAGAGATCCTCATCAAAATCAAAGCACATATAATATAAGCAAAGCTTTCGGCTCCCTCAGCAAATCAACTGAGGCCATGATTATAAAAGCACTGAATGACACGACCCACGTAAATAGATATATTTTACTCTGTCCAAAAGTTGATTTATAGGCATACATTTAACCAAAGATTAAAGATCCTTAATTCTCTTTTTTAGTTTGCCCAACATACATATGTCAACCAAGTAACGTAACTCTTATTTTAGCGAAAGACACATTAATTTGATTTTTCATGACGTGGACATCGTTTAGGCAGACTCAGCATCTCATCCAAAAATGCTTCAAATGTTCAACATTTTTTCCATGCTAAAGTAAAAAACGCATAAAGACTTGAATAAGCTACAGATATTTGTCTACGGCCAGCAATCAGAATGATGCAGTGATGTCATAGACACCACCAGTAAAGAATCTCCGGGCAGCGTTAAATGTGGTCCATATGGTGGAAAGTTTCCAGAAACAATACAAGCTTTGTTAAGATTACCAAGACAATTAATGGTAGGTATCCTGAACAACAACAGCATAGAAAGAAAACCCAGCACACAGAGGAAAGTTTCTGCAATTACCTTCTGCAATCTCTGCTTTTTATCCTCCTTTAGCGCAAGGACAGTCTTCGCCAATCTGGAGAGAGTGTCATCGCTAATGCTTTTAGACTGAACACCTCCCGAGTCGTTCAAGCTAGGATGAACTTCTGTTAAAGTGCTGTAAAAGTCCATCTGAAGCACAGCACAGAGATTATGCACAGTATTGACATATTCGAGCACCTTCTGCAGCCTCTCACTCTGCAATATCAATCACATATACGTTTAAAGCATTTCTAAAGAGTAAATTAAACACAATTCTTCATCTGTAAAGTGAGATCCAATTAATGCATAATCACCTTCTCCTTTAGAAGTTCTTTTAGATGAGACCGAAACTCATCTAGCTTTTGGAGGGATAAATCAGACTCGTCAACTGTTAGACAATCTATGAGATCACTAGCCCCAGCGATTTCCCCACCAAGCTTTTGTATTTGTGATTGCACGTCTGAAAACTCTTTTATCCTCTGTTCCTTCAGTTTCATCAGTCCCTCCAAAGCAGGTGCGATAGCAACAAGTTGCTCCTTGATGGTCCCACTAGTCTTCTGAGGCTACAGAAATCATTGCAGGAAAAGGTAGCCAGCATTAAGTTGAATACAGATCAAATTCTAAATGGTTTTCAATCTAATCGATAGAGATAAAACTCATTACATGTAGTAGAAAATTATGTAAAAAAAAACTCACAATTTCAATATAACTCTTCTCGCCAAGAGCAGACATAAGGATCGAAAGTTTGACTTTGGCATCTGCTAATGCCTGAAGAAGATTTGCTCTAGATTTTGCAGCCTGATCAACCTTTCTCTTGTACACATTTAAGCATTCTTGCTCCAACTGCAGAAGCATCTTATCCCTATCTTCGTCAGTTTCACCAACCTCATCCCATATATTCTGCAATAAATCACAACTCACACAATAAGAGTTCTGTATTCCCGTCCTAATGAAAAATCTTTATGCAGCCCTTCCTAGTAACAGCATAAGCACACAAACAAAGTAAACAGAAACCCAATATGAGGGCCGTGAGGACGGAAATTGCCTGTAGTTTCTGCAATAAAGAACCACAAGTGGTTTCTCCAAGAAGAGGATAATCAGCACCAATGCCTGCCATCCTTTAGCATCCAAACAAAACCTGAAAAGAGATATAAAAGCAGATCAAGTTAGGCTACACTGTACTTACATTCGTTTATGGAGCATATGCATAAGACCAGAAATACGATCACCTTCTTAATCGTGTGTGTGAGTATATTATTTTAAATGCATCCCACAAACATATCCATTAATGTCACATGTTATTACCATGGCAGAATGAAAAAGACTACTTTCAGAGTTTCAGGAAGCAGGACAATAGCACCACAATCATAATGAATGAACATAACGCAACTAGGGAGAATGCAACAAACAGAACACAAGACAACTGCTCTCCCTCTGGAACTTCGAAGAAAAGAAACGAAAAAAAAAACCAAAAATAGAGTTGCACTAATCATTTTAGCATTAAAGAAGTACCAAAACTAAAGCCAGACATTTTCATGTTGGATACAAGAGCAATTCAGTTTCTTTCAACCAACGAATGAAACATCAAACAAAGCAGCGGTTACTACAAATATATATATGCAAAGACCATCCAAAGAATAACGAACTCTCGACTATAATTGGCAGAACCCCCCCCGTCCCCTCCCTCCCTCCCCCCAAACCCCGTAAAACGCCAAAGGAAAAGCTAACCGAAAAAATTGACATGGTGCACTTCTCCATTGCAAGGGCATCCTGATACTAATAAAATGGAGAGAAAAAAAAAATTTAAAAAAACAGAGAACGAAAGACACGAAAAAAAGGCGGCCAACACGAGAACACAAAACTCATTTCACCAAAATGCGCTTCAATTCCAGTCACAAACCCCTTGCATTTGCTCCATAACATCAAATGAAGTAGAATTTTACTCGAATTATACATATCTCCACTCGAATCAACTTAAATTAATTGCTTCAAAGCAGCAAAATTTTACTACGCTGTACGGTGGAAAACCAAACGGTTTTTACTGGAAAAAAAAAACCAGAGAAATGCATAGAAAGCTTACCGAGAAAGTATAAAGAAGAGAAATATTTGTAGGGTTTTGGGGGTGTAGATCTGAGGCTGAGGGCTTTTAGTGCGACAGTTTCAGTATGTATGTGTGGACAGGGGAGAGTGTAGTACAGCAACGAGAAGAGAAACAGCGAAAATACAAAAATGTTTGAATGTGATTATTTCGAATTGAATGCGAGAACCGCTCCCCAAATAAATAAATAAATAACGAGAGGACAATTAAAAACTGATAGTTATCTTCACCGTATAATGAGTTTAAATTGATTATGATATAAGCATGCAAGAATGGTCGTTCTTGGCGCGGCCAATTTGTCTTTCATATTATTCTTTCTAGACAAAAATTAAATGTGAGAGAATTGATGAAGATATTGAGGTGTGGGGCGAGAGATCTGATATCGATGTTGTTTTCACAGAGATTCTAAAATTATTTATAAAATTAAAAAATTTGACATTATTTCACACATTAAGGTTTTTAAGAGAGAAAAGTCAATGAGAATGACATTTTCATGTATATAGAATGTATGTGAGTGTTATTAATGGTAATCGTTTTAAAAAGCAATGGAGTGCAGAGGAAAGTAGCAACATGTATATGTTTTGTATTCACTGTCATTCACGGCTTAATTAAGTTAAATGTGTGTTTTCAATGAATCTCACATATTTCTATCTAACAATATATTTCACGGAAAAGGAAAGTGGGTGGTACTGACGTTCTGTATCTTCTAGGAACATCAATATAAGTAATGTTCCTAACATATGAGATGTTAAAGTAATTTTGTGGTGCCATTAAAGAATATCACAAAAATGATGTCCGAAGCAAATCTTTTGGTTTCAATAGAATCCTCTTATTTGTTTCAACGTAAATAATATATACATTCTGGATATCCACCTTGGTGATGTCGGATATCGTCCAGCTAAAATCTGAACTGATGAACAGGTAACCGGGCCTTCAAAATGTGATCCAACGAATCTACAACACAAACAAGACGCAAAAGGGACTGTAGTTTGTTATCCGGAAAGATCATATGACATTCAAGTCGGTCGGTATAGAGAATTTACTAGGTAAAGTGTGAGTTTTGTATCCAAAAGGTTGGATACCTCCGCTTTATATAGTGCATAGTCGTAGGTAAAAGTGTTACCACCGATTTAGTGGACCGGACATCATGGGCCTTTACAATTCGTGTCATAACGTCCATGATGCTTATTTAATGTAATATAACGATTATCTAAAACCGATGATGCATGTGTCACGTCGGCTATTTAAGACCATGGTCGATCTGCATCACGTCGGCTATAAGAGATTGAAGACGACCGTGTCACGTCGGTTGTATGATATAAGAGGTAGCCTTCGCCATATCGAGATGAATCGTGTTGACATAGCTTTTCTTATTCAGCGGTGAGTTTGGATAAGTGTTGCATGTAAGATTACCGATCTCACCAATGTCACACCCCATTTAGTTGATAAAAAATGTAAACTGATAGTGTGATACACATAAAATGACTATCGAAGAGAAGTATCATGGGGCCAATTATTTGCATAACATTCGATCTACTATCGTTTCATCATTAGCCGTTTCCATCGAATCGATTTTGTAAACAAAATGGGTTATGAAGAAGGAAAAAAAACTACTTCCTCTCGATCGATTCGAGAATCATTTCTGCGGGAAGTCGGATTTTATTTCGAACCAACTTCAACAAATTTGATTCTACTGTGGTGTGGTGCACTATACCGGTAAAGTCATTATGATGCAAATAAAGGCTCGTGTATCATTACCCTTTTTTTTTTTCCTCTCTCCCAATGAATGTGCATATGGTTGTCTTTTTAAAAAAAAAAATTTTATCAACTTATCCACTAATCATTCCTTCCTTCTTTATTTTATCAAGTGTTAGATTCTCCAACATAAACATCACAAAATATTCTTCTGCGATACATATACTGTTCAATGCCCTGTTTCAACTAACATAATACAACATTCTTCTTCTGCTGCTGCTGCTTCTTCTTCTTATTTCAAATTCTTATCACGAGATTCAAACAGAGACTTCGATCGATAAACTACTTGTTGTGTATATCAACTTGATCAACTTTGTTCAAGACCAGACAACTTATCACCATGGCCTCGTAGAAATGAAATTAAAGCATTAAATTCGTCACTTATTATGTCAAGTTTTGAGAGGATCAAATAAAAGCAGGACAAGATTGCATCTGCTGCAAACCACGCTATGAAATCATAGCCCCGCCCGCGCTTGTTTTGTTGTTAGCTTCAGATCTCATCTCAGATCACATTTAGCATGCAAAATGTTAAAAGGTCCACTAAAAAAACACTTTCTGTAAACATTCTTTCATTAATAGAGATGTATTTACAATTTTACACCGTGAAAATAGGCATTGTCCTCAGCAGTTTCATCTACAGAACGCTCTGGCGCGACCTGTTCACCTTCCGCCTGTCCAGCAATCTGATAGAACTCTGATAGATCTTTTCCTTCTTTGAATAAGGCCACTCTCCGCATGAGCTCGTCTCTACTCCCCGGCTGGTAGGTTCTAGCAAAGGCTTCCCGGGATAAGTCGATGCTTGTTCCTGAGCTCTTGGCTAAGTCAAGGGCCTCGGTGAAACCCATCCCGTAAGCTGGGGCAATCAATGCTACAAGATCATCTTCACAAGCTTTTGATCTCTTAAAGTCCTTCACTGCCATTTCAGCTGCCTTAGACAGAGCTGCCTTGTGCTTTGCCTCAACCTCATTCAAAAGCGGCTTGATGGCGAGCTTCAATCTCTGCCATTTCATGCTTGGCAGCTCCGAGCTCAATTTCCATCTCAATTTCCGTTTGCTCCAGCTCAGTTTTGATTGACTGAGCTCAGACTTACACAACTCAAGCTCGGCTTCTAGCTTTCTCAATTTGGTTTCTTGCTCCTTGCTATGCAACGCATAAGGTCGTCTCTTTCTTTACTGATCCTTTGGAGCCTCACATTGGATTCCTTAAATCGCCTCAATACTTCCATCTCCACACAACACACCTAAAAGGTAAAAACAAATGTCGACAACTTCTTAAAAAGAACAAAGTGAAGATTCGATAAACTCGGGTCTTACATTGGCAAGCCCAGCTTGAAGTTGTTCATGTAGAATCCCGTCAGGTAAATTCTTCACCGGTATCTTGTAACGGGGAAGAACACTCCCCTCATTCAGCTCAGTTACCACATGAGGATCACATGCTCGATCATTGATCTTTAGAGACCAATTTGGACAAACGTTGTCTGAAGAGTGCATGATGTTTGCACCACCAGAAGTTTCCAAAGGCTCAACATGCCTAAATTCCAGAACGAAGGAACAGGTTGACCTTGTCTGGTTGATCCCTCAGGCGAAGCTCCAACCCCTATGTCTGGTCTAACTTCAACGATCTCCGATGGGGAGTGACATTTGGAGTGCTGTTTACTGGTCTTACTCTTCTTTTTCTTGTGATGTTCATCATGGGGTGAGTTTTGGTGCTCTGGGATTATTGTAGTTGGCTCAGGCACCGCACTCTGAGCCATAAGGTCAGATTTTGTGCTTTGGGAGTGGCTGACCTCATCTTCTGAAGAAAATCCACTACAGAGAGAAACAAATCAGTGTTCAATAAATCAAGCAAATAGTAAAGGAAATGAATGAATGGTCAGAACCCTACATTGCTCCAACTGCTGCTTGTGCTCGCTGATAGATTCGACTGTACTACTCAAGCCGCTAACAGAAGGCATGCGAGGACGTAGAATCTGGTGTTGATCTTGAAGACACGGTTCGGGATTGAAATTAGGGTTCAAATCCTGAGAATTGTCTTTGGGGGAAGATGAAATTGGCGGGAGAGGGAAATTGGTTTGGCTTTAGGTCCCAGGCAGGACACAGCGACCAAATCGTAGGCGCAGGCAGCTTCTTCAGCTGTGTTGAAGGTACCTAACCAACGACGAAAATTCTTCTGCCGGGCACCGAACTCGGCGCTGAACCTTCCCGAAGACGTCATTCTGACGCCACGGAATCTGTTTGTTTAGAATCTCCTCCAGATCCGTTAACTTCTCCGGCAGCTTCTACCGGTTGCTTGACCGCCTTGGAGTTGGAATCGTTAACTTTTCCGACAGCGTCCCTTTCTTGTTTGTCCGCCATGGATTTGTTGCCTTCTCCACAGCTTCCACCTCTTGCTTGGCCGCCTTGGGTGGTCTACCTCTCTTTCTCATGGCAGGAAATTCACAAGATAGCTGCAGTAAAACTGAGATCTTCAGCTATCTTAAAACTAAAAAAGAAAAAAGGTACGGAAAAAAGAGAACGAGGAAGATGTGTAATGCACAGAAAGAGAGGAATTTTGGCGAAGGAGAGTGATTTAGGTACTCGTGAAAAGCTATCTGATGTTATCAGCAAAATGAAGATAAAAAATAGGGTTTCTTTCCGAATAATTTCTACTGCAGGAATTTCTATTCACTATTTATTTTTAGGGATATGAGCAGTCATCCTTACTTGTGAGGATCTGGCTATTATTATCTAACATATTTAATTGTTAAAAATTATAGGGATATGGATCTTTCTTTGGTGAAATAATAAATATTTAATGTGTATAAATAGGGTTGTGAGGTAGAATATGTATTATTTAATATTATTTGAAATGTTATAAGAATAAGGATATGAATACTGTTGTAGAGGTTTTTGAATTGAGATGTTGTAAAATAGGGATATGTATTATTTTATATTATTTTAGGGATAAAATTTGGGAATTTCTTTTGAGGAGTCTGCCCTTAGGCTACCATAATCCATCATGAGAAATTAAATTCTGATTTTGGTCATTTTAGCTAGGCAGCGACTTTTCGATTTTGGTCAGGATTTTTATCCGCGACAATTTAAGTCTTGTAAGTGAGTCTTTTTTGAGAAATAGTCACGAATCTGGGAAAGAACCTACATGACTAAAATTGTCGTCGGAAAGACCATTTCTGAGGAATAAAATTGTTCTTGAAAAATACGATTTTAGTCACTATAAGTGGTCTTTCCGGCATTTAAGACTATTTTTGCAACAAAAAAAAGGTTAAAGGTTGTAAAGAATTGTTTTGATCTAAAATGAGGAAAAGAATGAAAAAAAAGATAGTGAGTCGAGAAGGACAATAGCGCGTATTCTTACATGTGTTACTACGTGTTGCTACAACCAAATGTAATAACACACGTAGTGCTAACTATCTTCTGTTTATCTTCTCAACCAGTATTTTTTTTTTCTCGTCTTTTTCGTTTATCTTTTGATCATTACGGCCTCATTTTAAAAAAAAAAGGCCAAACTACGGGATTAAAATTGTCGCGAGAGAAAAAACCAGTACCAAAATCGGCGTGTCTAGTTAGAGGACCAAAATTGTAATTTAGCCCGTCGCATCGTCGTCATCGCAATGACTTTATAACCACGCGTTTTAACTTTTAAAAAAGCAAAATTACAAGCGCCAAATTTGATTTTGAAGGCCAGGTCGCGCGTAATTTACGTGTCTTTATCATTTTCCTTTCGAGAATTGGCAATTGACGCCCATCAATGCATGGTCTAACCAATAATCTTGATCAAGCTTCTTAAGCGTATTCAAATTTGTGTTTTATATTTTAGAAGAATATAGTAAGGCAAAGGACAATATTAAAATAGTGGAAAACAAAATATCATGACATTAAAGACAATTTATGACTACACAACATATCTTGGATCACGAGTTAACATCTCAAAATGAGATGGCCATCACTTGATATTTAGAATGAGCCATAAATTTACTAATGAAATCAATGTCGTATCGAGTAATTAAAAGGCGTGCAAAAAAGGAGAGAGATACTAGAAAAAGTAAAGATCTTCAATTAATTAATTCAACTTATTACAAATGTTGTCAAACTAAATCATAAACAACAACTAACATTTATCACAACTCAACAATAACTCTATTACTAGCTTGATTTTCAAAATCACCGTCCAACTCGTCTTCAAATTATATTTCTTCTT